>JAZEWU010000028.1:761004-782843 GCA_036362915.1 Geotria australis | reverse complement strand
CTTGCACCCTGTGTCTGCCGGGATAGGCTCCGGCTCACCGCGACCCCTGTACAGGATAAAGCGGTTTCTAACAATCGATGGATGGATGGATTTGTTCGAAGCCGTGACAGAGGCTGTTATTTCCACTGCTGCTGGCACATGAGAATGCTGTGGTCCATTGCAGCTGCTGCCATGAAGCTGTGTGTCGCAACCCTGGTGCTGTGCGCGACCGTGCTACTGACGGGCGCCACCGACTCTCCCATCAAGAAGCAGCCGCAGACGCTCTCCCGAGGTGAGCACCCCGACCCGGCCTTCGCGACCCGCCGCTGGGTGCAGCGAAGGAACTTCGTTCATTCATTGTTAGAAACCACTTGATCTTCTACAGGGTCGCGGTGAGCCGGAGCCTATCCCGGCAGACATAGGGCGCAAGTCAGGGCTAAACCCAGGATGGGACGCCAGTTCACCACAAGGCATCAGGCGTAATTTAGTCCGCAGACAAATTAACCTATGCAGTAGGATGTGTTTGGACTGTGGGAGGAAACCGGACTGCGCGGCGAAAACCACGCGGACATGGGGAGAACATGCAAACTCCACACGGAAATGCACCCGAGCCGGGATTCGGACCCGTGTTACTTCTTGCCTCTCGGCGTGTTGGGCCTGTGCTGATCAACTTTAGTCACTTTGCTACTGTCGAGTAACATGTACTGCTTCCACTGGCCGCCCTTTTTGAGATCTCCTCTGAGCGTCGCTCGTGTCGCTCTCTCCCGGCAGGATGGGGCGACGAGCTCGACTGGGCGCAGACCTACGAGGAGGGGCTCTACAAAAGCCGGAATTCGTACGTGCATTTCACATTTCACATCTTGTTGTCACTGATTGCATCACGCTGATGGGATAGTGCAAAAGGAAGTCACTTCCTTGGAGCACTTATGGGGCAGCCTCTTAGAATAAAGGAGCGATAGGGCAGTTATTTTGTGGTCACTGTGTGGCGCGGGGTGGCACGGTAGTGTAGCGGTGAGTAGCGCTGCCGCCTCACAGAAAGAAGCTCCCAGGTTCGAATCCCGGCTCAGATGCCTTTCTGTGTGGAGTTTTCATGTTCTCCCCGTCTCCACGTGGGTTTTCGCCGGGCACTCCGGTTGCCTCCCACAGTCCAAAGACATGCTGCTGCATATGTTAACTGGCGTGCGGACTAAATTGCCCACGATGCCCTAGGATGGACTGGCGTCTCGTCCTGGGTATAGCCCTGCCTTCCGTCCCGTGTCTGCCCTGATAGGCGCCGGCTCACCGCGACCCTGTACGGCTTAAGTGGTTTCTGACAATGGATGTGTGTGTGTGGCGCCCTAAGGGAGGCCTCTGTGTGTCCCCTTTGCTCTCAGCTGTGCGCTTTAAAGTGACCCTGTCCTCTCTCCCAACAGCAACAAGCCACTCATGGTGATTCATCACCTGGAAACGTGCGAATTCTGCGGGTGTAAGTCTTGCCGCCACGCACGCCAGCCCTGCGTGGCTCAGTGTACAGGTGAAATGCGCCGGCTCAATTCGCTAACATCCCTTCGTTGACGTGTCTTTCCAACCCAGCTTTGAAAACAGCATTTGCCGAGTCAGAAGAGGTGCAGAAGATGGCAAGTGAGGATTTCATCATGCTCAACCTCATGGTAAAGAGCCATCTCTCGCGGTCGTATTTCATGGGAAAAATGCGCGGGAGAATTAGACCACCGGGAGGCAGTGTCTGACAAATGTTGGCGCCGGCTAGCTGTGTGGCTGCCTTCCCCCCCACCTCCCTCTCTGAGATTTAGCGCGCGCACACCGCAAATGCGATTAAAGCATCATGTCCTGTCGGCTTTACAGAGTGCGAGCGCTCTGCTGTGTGGCTAATACATGAGGTGTATCCCGTGTGTGTGTCCCGTGTGTCCCTCCGCCGTGTGTCCCCGTGTGTGTCCGTGGGCAGCACGAGACGACGGATAAGAACCTGAGTCCGGACGGAGCCTACGTTCCGCGCATAATGTTCGTGGGTGAGTACTGCCCAGATTGCCCCGCGTAGCCTTAACGAGGGGGTGGGTGGCCAGCACCGCGCCTGCTCACCTTTGTCTCCCAAGTGGCGACCTAGGGGAGGCCGAGAACTGGTTTGGAAAATCGCCACTGGTGTTGGCCGTGAGTGGGAATCGAACTCGGGTCATAACCGAGTTCGCGGCGCGCGCACTAACCACTACTCTACCGGTCCCCAGCACAGTCCGCTGAGCCACAACACCCCGTGTCGTGAGCACAGAGGACCATAGATAGATAGATGTTTATTATTACAGCAGAAAACACCCAGTGAGCTTGCAAGCTCCGGAAGCGGACTTGCTGCGATACAACAAACTTACGAACTAACCGACGTAACCAAAATATCTAGCCAGGGATCCCTCGGAGCCGAGTCAACTGGCAAATGTGCAAGCTTGTGGCGCCGCAGGAGACTGTGGAGGTCATGTCCTCGTGTCGCCGCAGATCCTTCCCTGACGGTGCGAGCTGACATCACGGGACCCTACCACAACCGACTGTACACCTACGAGCCCAAAGACATCGCTCGCCGTGAGTCCCACCCCTTCCCCTAGGTCGACTCAGCCTCAAATGAGTACCTAGTGCGGTGTGTAAACATCGCGACTCGAGAGACAAAGGCGGCCGGGTGTGGTGCTGGTCACCCACCTCTTCTTCTGCCGTGTCGACCTTCATTATGTGCTACTCGCCAACGGCACTTGACCCTACAGTCTGTTAAAGCTATACGGGGGATCTTTGTCTGTCCCTGCCAAGTGTCACGGAAACCCTACCCAGAACTTAGTTCCGTGTAACGCGCGCCCTTGTGCTCGTGACAAAATCGCTCAGAATGTGCCGCTGGCCTGGAGGCTGGCACGGAGAGCATCGGCAATGCGCCTTAACGACAAACGCGTTACGCATTCAGATAAAGGAAGGTCAGCATGGCTGAACCTCAACAGTACTCGGATGGCCGACCGCCACGTATGAGTCATTCTCTCTTCGAATTAATAACCTTCGAAATAGAACGAATATGTGCCACGCGTTCAAAACAGCATTTAAATTAAATGAACCTCTACGGCAGGACAAGGCCCCCGGGCAGTGCGTATCTAACGTTCGCCCATCTTTCAACAGTGATTATAAGCGCTCTTAACTGCAACGGTCTGCCTTCTCTTCCAGTGATCGACAACATGAAAAAAGCCAAGCAGCTAATCAAGAATGAGCTGTAGGGCAGGACGCGTGGGCCACAGGACACGGGGCTGCGCCGCGTGAGCGCGCGCCTCTGGCCCGCAGTACTCGTCACGAGAACTCGCAAAGGCTCCAAAACACACGAACAACAAGCACACAGATTCATGTTTGCTCCCTAATGTTTATTGTTTTCAAATTTGACAAGCATTTTTTTTAATTTGCATTCGTCCGTTTTTGAGTGTTGGAATTTGTTACACATTTCATGTGCCCATAAACATTGATTCTTTACGACATTTTAATTTTTACACGCATCTGTGAAGTACATTTGCAGTAATGTCAGGGAAACCTACTGAAGCAAAAACGTAGACATGTGTTGTTGTTAATATAATAAAAATGAAAACCCTTGTGACATCCTGTTGTTAGTACTCTGTGCATTCTACACGGTAAAACCATTAAACATCGCCGTTTAAGATCCCCACATGCATCGTGGATATAAAAATACAACTTCCATATGGACCATTCAGTGGCCTGATGTCTCGAACGTGGGAGGCGAAACGTCGTGAAGAAGAGAGGAGGAACGCTCGACACTGCTATCCCAAAAGAACAGCTATTGAGAGCAATTCTCAAAGCCATTTTTAAAATGTGATCTGATAAAATGTGATCTGACATTGCGACAGGAGAGGAGCCACAATACGACAAGGGCACAGCTGTAATGATAATACAGTAAAGACAATTGATAACGCACACATTAATTCAATTAACAAGGTATGCATTCGAAGAGAGAACGACTCAGAGACGCGAGGGCGCAAGGGGTGAGTCAAGTCACGCGGTTATCCGGCGCCAACCTGCCAGACACTGCGTCCTATATATTATGTTATCGGCCAATTCATTCATGAGTGTTTTTTTTAGTTGTGGGAGGAAAACAGAGAACCCGGAGGAAACCCACACAGAAACAGCAGAGAACACAACCTCTAAACAGAAAGGCGCCCGAGATGGGAATCGAACTGCGTCGGGCAGGGCGAATGCTGCATTCGTTTGGCGTCCCTGGGCGACAGCTGTGGCGTGTGAAAGCCATGTTGGCCTTTAACCGCCCTCCCCACCCTCCTCCATGGCCGCTCGGCTGAATGGGCTCCTCGCACGGGGGACGTGGAGGCAGGCACGCTGGGTGTTTGCGAACACTATGCTGCGCTCGACACAACACGAATGCGGCATTCAAATGGCAGTGCCCTGCCCCTGAGCATTATTAGCAACGTTCAAAGAAGCTGCTGCTGCCTCCACTCACCTGCGGCCGCGAGAGGGTGTGACTGTCAAACTGGTTTACAGGCGGAAGGGGGCCTACTGGACGCTGCCCTCAGCGATGAAACGAGGAGGAAAACCTGGTTTTCCAGTTTGCCCAGGTGCAGCCAAAAACTGCACGCTCACGCATCATTCCTGCACGCCCCTCGTAATTTAATTTATTTATCTGTCCAGGACAGCCTGAGTCTCTAAACCTCTTCGAGATGGATCTGTGGCTGATTTTATTTTAAGAAGGGTTTGTGCCAGAGATGAACCAGAGGACCTGAAGAAACCCCGCACATACGAGGGGACTAATACTAAGCGGTAAACAAGGATGGATCGCTGAACACATTTGCTGTACTGGTTACGTCTCTGCCCATTGGGTTGAGAAGTTTCAGTATTCCGTATTCAAACAACATTTGCTTCCAAAGCACTGCATTTCAGATATACACCATCATGCCGTGGCGACTCGGCTTATCAACACTCCCTTTCAAGGCCCTGCAGGGAAAATGTCCAACTTCGGCCAAAACCCTTTGTCACCTCAAAGATACGCGTGTGTAGGAGCGGGAGGGGGGCAACGGACCCGGTCGGGCCGACGCAGAGAATTGGGTTTCATTGGCTCAAAGGGCCTTTGTGGAGAGCAAAGAAAGACAAGGGTACTCAGAAATCTGATTTCAACAAGCTTTCCAGGTCAGGCAATTCCAGTAAATGTTCATCAATCAGGCATTATTTGAACACGATGACTGCGAGAACATTGTATTACACGGTCGGAACACCGGTAAATTTCCAGTGAACACGGCTGGATGCGTCTGACCCATGGGCGGAGTGCGCCCCGCGACGGTCGGTCACATCCGCCGCGGGGTCAACGCGTCCCGTCCGTCTCCTTAGTGACGCGCGGCTGCGGAGGCCACTAGAGATCGGATTTACGGGTGAGGGGTATCGTGTGTTCGTGTCGCCACCTACTGCACGGCACAGCACAGGCAATGTCCATCTATCATCCATCCATTGTCAGAAACCGCTTAATCGTAAATAGGGTTGCGGTGAGCCGGAGCCTATCTCGGCAGATACAGGGTTATACCCAGGATAGGGTCAAGTGCCGTTAGCAATCACCCTTTGAAGGTCGACACGGCACATGAGGTGGGTTACCATCACCACGCCCGGCCACCTTTGTCTTCCTAGTGGCGATGTTTACACACCGCACCAGGTACTCATTTGAGGCTGAGTCGACCTAGGGGAGGCCCAGGACCGGTTCACAAATCGTCACTGGGTGGTGGCCGTGAGCGGGATTCGAACTCAGGTGATAGCCAGGTTTGTAGCCCAGCATAGCTCCCCACCAGGAACTCGCGTCGCCACCACACAGCCACCACGGCCGTATGGGCGATACAATTGCGGTTACTCACCACCTGTTCACCACATGACCCCTCCTCACGCCTCCACCTCGTCACCCCGTGCTGGGTGTGTATCGTTCCTCTTCGTTAATCCACCACGGGAGCCTCGAGGCCACGCCAGGCCGAGGAGGGACACGGGGAGAGTCGGTGCGGGGCTTCTCAGCGGACGAGGCGCGACCCCTGCTGGCGGGATGATTGAGGCGACGTCTTCTTCTTTGCGATTCTTCGAAGCGCGATGGTTAGCTTCTGGACATCGTTGTCTTTCAGCTCGGCCTCGAAGTGTTGGGTAGGATTCGCAGGCGAGGGGGCGGTTCGATGTTACCACTACGCCACGACACTACGGGCTGCTTGTTGCGGCCCGTAGTGTCGTTGTGGCGTAGTGGTAACATCTGCACCTCACAGAAATAAAGTCCTGCGAGGGGGCGGTTCGATTCCCGTCTCGGGCGCTTCTCTGTGTGGCTCCCCCACTTTGCCCAATGTGGGTTGGAGGGAGCCTAGGACTCCTAGTGAGGCTTTATGAGTTTAGGTCATGTGAATACTTAATAACATGCAACGTGCCTAAATGTGCTTATAAATTACTTGCGGTGGGAATGATCTATCAAGTGGTATACGCTGGAATTAACACCAACAACTTTGAGAACACCACGGGGTGCTTGCTGGTGGAGAGAACACATTGGAGTGGCAGTCAAGCAAGGGAAGTCGGCCAAATGAACATCCACCACTGAAAGAGCTTTAACCAGCACACATGCAGGCTCATCCAGAAGTGGACTGATCATTGGCGTTGTTTCCCCCTCGTGTCTGTCTCTTTGTCTTCCTGTCTCTGTGTCCCTGTGTCTCTCCCTGTTGCTCACCCTTCCTCCCCGTCTCCCTCCGTGTTTGTCTTTAAGGAAGTGATGGCCATCTTAGGGGACGCTGGCAGAATGTTGCCGCTCTTAAGATTGCCAGTTTCACAACCTTTTAGTATTTTCAAAGTAGCCTTAATCATTTATTTTCTGTTGCTTTGGTTTTTATTGTTTTGTCTTTCGTTGTTGACATGCCGTCCTCTTCGCGGCCCTTGTGCAGCGCTTTGTGACCCTCGGGTGAAAGGCGCTATATAAATTGAATTATTATTATTATTATTGCTGAACGACAAGACCCAACGTTTGAACATGCACACGCCAATTCATGAAACACACGGCACGAAAGGTACAAAAACACAACACAGACTGCTGAAGGGCAAGGGATGTTTTGTATTTTATTTTGAAACAATACAACAGCTTTCACCCAGACCCACGAGACTGCACTGCTCCAGCCCAAGAAGTTGTTGTAGATTCCACAACGCTCTAACAGGCCAAGGTTGACACGGCACAAAACCACATCGACCCAGCCAGGTGAAGCTTCGAGAAGTGAAGACGCGTCAAGCGGGGCGCAGGGCCCGGTGCGACGCGGCCTAGCGGTAGCGACGCAGCTGCAGCGTGTTGCGACGCCGCCACGCGGCCTTGCGCGAGCCGCCGATGGTGAGGTGGAAGCGGTGGCCCTTGCCCAAGCCTCGGCTCTTCCTGCCGGCCGAAGTAAGGCCTCGCATTTCGCGGTGCTTGTGCACCGGCTTGGTGATCCATTGCGTGTCGGGATTGCGGCGGATGGCCTTGTGGAAGGTGTCGATGAGGATCACTTCGTAGTACTTGTACGTCGAGTCCTCGCACACCCAGTACGACGAGAGCACTCGCAGGGCTCCGCAGTGGCGGCCGGCGCGCTCCTACACACACAAGCAAGATAGATGTTTATTATTACAGCAGAAAGTACGCAGTGATCTTGGAAGCTCTTTACAGGATTCCTGCGATACACAAGACAGTTACGTTATTTTCATTTAAATATGCCTTAACGTCATTAACACAAACCTTTGTTTCAAGATTTTCAGGAAAGTCCACGTTGCAATGTTTGGCCAATTTCACTTTAAGAAGTATCGAGTAAACCTGAAGAAAGTCTTTGTATGTGAGGGGGGCAGGGGGTATGCTCAAAAATCTGTACAGGTCCACCAGTGCGGCGCTAAAATACCTCCATTTGGGGGTTTGGTTGTAAAAGCATGCCACCATTACTGGCTGTTCATTCCTTTAACATTTTACAGAAACTATTGGTACTGCTTCCCAAACGTGAACCAAACACACTCACAAGCAGCGTTTTCCCTCCGTTTGGCATACAGCAATGTTAAACCTTGTACGTAAGTGACAGGGGCCACTTCTCACCTCAGCCACGGACTGCAGGCTGCGGGCGAACTTGAGCTGGTTGACTCCCTGGTGGACGGGCTTGCCGTAGGTGGCTCCCTTGGGCACGGGGCGCTTGCGGCCACCGCGACGCACGCGCACGCGGTAGATCACGTAGCCTGGAAGGAACACACGACCTCAGCACTTGCACAGTGCGTACACACAAAACTGTGGCTTTCCCTTGCGAATTCAAGTGCAAGGCTGCACTCTCCGTTGGTGGCCCCGAGTCAGGGGAGGAAATTACACATTGCAAAGGGCAATTAAGACGTTCGAAACACTTTTGGTGGAGCAATTATTAACGCAGAGCTTGGCATTATCAGTGAAAAACAATAAAGGTTCACTTTTAACAGGTAACAGAGGCAGAAAATATGCAAGCCTTGGCAGGTTAAGATATTCCCTTCTATGACCCAATTAGTGGGAGGGAGGCCTCATGTAAGCAGTCCGTATGAAACGAATTTACAGGCCAGTCCCAGGCAGCGTGCCGCAAGTCTCCCATCCATGCCACAGGACGGTCACCGCCAGCCACGTTTAAACATCTACACAGCAACCTCCCCTCCGCAGAGGGTTCACGCGACGACGCGGCCCTGTGAAGCACCTTGCTTGGCCTTGTAGCCGAGTCGGCGGGCCTTGTCTGGGCGGGTGGGCCGGGGTGCGCGGTGCACCGCCGACAGCTGCCGGTACTGCCAACAGCGCACACGCAGCAGGAAGCGCATCACATCCGACTGCTTCTTGCGCCACAACTCCTGGATGTACTTGTAGGCGCCCATCTTGGCTCACCTGTAACAACAAGAGGCGCATCAGCACTGCTCCTGTATACAAATTATGTGGAAGCAACCTCACTCATCTGGCTCTACAATGGATTTGTGTTGGAATTACAGGGACAATCAGCATATGTTGGTTGTATGAACCAATTCCAGAGTAATTGTGATAACATTCTTGCGCACAATGTTCAAACCACGTACCAGCAGCATTACAATTTAAGTAATACTGGTCTCACGACGTCAGTACCTGTAATGTTACTGAAATGCCCATTCCAAACCAAGCTTGTATAGACGTTGTAGCACAGTACAACTGAATACTGTAATCTGCACGCTCCTGTGCTAAGTAGCAGCAACCCAACTCCAGTTTGAGAAGCACGGCGGCCGCTCATCCAAGCACCACGCAGCCTCAACCCTGCTCATCCTTGCGGAGTTCAATGAAAATGCAAGGGGCTGTGTAAGAAAATGGGAAACTGTAATTTGACCATCGCGCTGCTTCGAAGAATCGCTAAGATCCATTTGTCAATCGCTTAATCCTGTACAGGGTTGCTGTGAGTCGGAGACTATTCCGGCAGACGCACGGCGCCAGGCAGGGCTCAACCCTGTATAGGACGCCAGTCCATCACAGGGCACCGGGGGTGATATAGTCAGCAGGCCAATTAATCTATGCAGCCGCATGTCTTTGAACTGTGGGAGGAAACCGGAGTGACCATCGAAAACCCACGCAGACACAGCCCTGCTTTTCTTCTAGCAAAACTTGTCTCAATGTGGGCTATTTGCGCACAGGCCAGTACGGTAGAGTATAACAGGGTTTTACACACGAGGAACTTCCAGGCTTTGGCGCTACTGGGGACACATTCCGTGGCCACAATGTTTCAGAAACCAAGCGAAGCTCAGCGGTGCTCCAGCCGGGCCTAGCGCATCCTCGGCTCGCGTGGCGCGGAACATGGGACCCCACAGTGGCTTTGCAACAAAGATTGCCGCGCAGATGGCCGCAGAGCAATTATGCTGGGCAAACATTGTCACCCATCGCATATTACAGAGAAAACAGCACCACACTCTACTGCTTGCCTAGCAATCGCACAAACCCATCTTAAGTCCATAGTGAGGCCCAGTCTACACTATGGAGTCTGTCCCCAGGCGGGTTCCGTCACAACTAGCCACGGACGTTAGCTGTGACCGCGAATCGAACCACGGCGCCCAAGTCAAGAGCGGCGGGATAACCACGTCGCCACCGCTCTCCATGGCCCAGCGCCGCTCATAGCTAGCGGCGAGACCCACACCGTGCCCGCGAGACACGATCCACGAGGCCCCGCGCGGCGATTCGCTCCCATACAGGGACTGGGAACCGCCGTGGACTCGGCGCGACTCATCTAGAGGGAGCTCGCCCGAGGATGGCAGGGATACGCGATGGATTCCTATCGCGCCGCTCAGCGACACACTCACCGCTATGGCCGCCGGAAGAGAAAGAAGCTGCGCTCCCCAGCGTCCTTAGCGCGGAGGGGCTGGGAGGAGGAGGAGGGGTTACTGGGCGAGGGGCGGGTCATGATTAATTCACTGATGAGGCGGAATACACTGATGGCAATACTACACTGATGCGCGGATCAATACAGTGATGGCACGACACTGATGAGGATCAATACACTGGTGAGGGTTGGTGAAGAGATATAATACCACGTGGATATATGTATCATTGTCAGAAACCGCTTAATCCTTGACACCTTTGGTTCCCAAAGTGTGTGCCGCGGCGGCCCGAGGCGCCTCAGGTAACTCAGAGGACAAGCCGCGGGATATTCCAAATTATCGTAATTGTTAGCTGTTGTCTGACTTTGGGCGCCATGGACAAAATCCTGATACACTAAGGGCGCCGTGAACCGAAAACGTTTGGGAATTATTGTTTAACAGGGTTACAGACAACAGGGCGCAAGGCAGGGGCTATATCAAGGATAGGACGCCAGTCCATCACGGGGCACCCTGGGCAATTTAGTCAGCATGCCAATTGACCTATGCAGCAGCATGTCTGTGGACTGTGGGAGGAAACCGGAGTGCTTGGCTATATTGCATTATTATTAATAATAATAATCTACTTTTGTAACATGCGCGTTTTCTCCGGGCGCGTTGCACCCGTTGATTCGGAGGCGCGGAGCCCTGCTGAGTCGGTTTGTTGTGAGTCGGTGAAAAGGTGACTTTTTAAGAGTTTTTTTTAAGGCTGTAGGGGACTTTGTTTGACGCAATAGGTGTGGCAGGCTGTTCCAGGTTGTGGGTGCCGCGACCGAGAAACGGCGTTTCGCGAAGGTTGTGCGTGAACGCGGTGTGTGGAGTAGGTGCTGTGATGAGCTGTGCAGAGTACGGGATTGTGTTGATGCGAGTGGCCGGAGTAGTGATGCGAGGTATTTAGGGTGTCCTGTGTGGATAACGCGGTGGGAAATTATTGCAGTTTTGTAAGCGATGCGTTTGTGGATGGGTAGCCAGTGTAGAGTCTCCAAGCATTTCGTGGTTGGTTGATCGCACGCTTTGATGTTGAGGACTGCACGTGCTAGGTTGTTCTGAAGACGTTGCATTCATTCATTGTCAGAAACCCCTTAATCCTGTAGAGGGGTCGCGGTGAGCCGCAGCCTATCCCGGGAGACACCGGGCGCAAGGCAGGGCCATACCTATGATGGGACGCCAGTTCCTCACAGCATTATTGTTATGATTTCAAGATCATTTTCCCAGTGCTTAAAAACGGTGGGTTGCTTTAACAGCGCCCTCTAACGGGCGGGCTCATTGCCAACTAAGGTGGCGCCTCCTAGCGAACACTCAGCCTCGAGTCAAGGAGAACGAGGAAGCGGAGGCCGAGAGGGGAGGAGGAGGAGGCACGCGGGGCCAGGCAAGCCGAGCGGAACCACGAGTGGAGGCAGCACCAGCAAGAGGAGACATGGAGGGGATGACCCAACGCCTTCAGGACAGCGGCTACAAGCGCTGGCTGTGCGCCGGACACTGCCTGGGCCTGCTGAAGGACGCCCTGGCCCCCTTCACAGAGGACGAGGCGCGCCGCTTCCACCGCCGCCTGGCTCAGCGCCTGGGGCCCGGGAGGAGATGCGCCACGGCCTGCCCAGTCCGCAAACACAGGGTGCGCTACGGGCCCCGTGTGTGTTAACCCGTGCGTGTTAACCCCTGGCCTGCCTCGCCGTCCCCGTGGCCTCACATGGCCACGTGTGGTCACCACACCCGGAGATCGTGGTCAGGCCAGGTCGGGCCACATGACGGCGACGCGTGGTGGCCGCTGGCGGCGATCTGTGGGGCTCGGCGTGGGTACAGATGTCCACTCCAGTGGAGGAACTTGAATCTCACCCGTGTGAGAAAGCGGCAGTGCCAGCCCTAAAGATTTGTCTAACTTGCTCTTGCCACATTAATGTGGCGTTTGTAACGCAGGCTGTGGGTGTTAACGTAGCAGGTATGCTATTCCCACGCTTGTTTGAGTGGAAAGTAACTTTTTTGACTTTCACGACATAGTGTAATAACCGCTCGTTCGCTATTTTTAGTTGTGTCCGTATGAAGTATTCTGCGTCGATGTGTCTCCTGCGTAGGATGGAATGGGGTCCCATCCTGCGTATAGCCCTGCCTTGCGCCCTGTGTCTGCCGGGATAGGCTTCGGCTCACCGCGACCCTGTACAGGATTAAGCGGTTTCTGACAAGGGATGAATGGATGGATGTGTCCAAGCACTGCGCTGTAAAATGTTAGCCTTAACTGTTCTCACTCGTGAATGATGTACTCTCTGCCTCCAGCTTGAAAAGGCGTGTGCAGTGTGCACCGACTGGAAGGCAGCGATCCTACAACATCACTCCAACCCCGGAGGCATGGTCTACTTGGGCAACTGTAACCCTAGTCTCTGGGCCGTGAGACACTGGGAAGTTGCCAAAGTGAGTGAGTCGCACGCAAAACAAACATACACTGGCCTCGTGTTTCATTCACACAGAAAATCAACAAACAGCAATCCTTTGCGGATCCAAAATTTCACTTCTCACGATTGCATTCAAAATATGGAAATTCGGTTATTTTGCTGTGTGCATAAGGTTTAGTATGCCAACAAACGTCAAAGTGGTGAGAAACACATTGCACGGAGACTTGTGTGAGATTGTGCTTCAAGACACTATCCGCCCTTTGTCGATCCAACACACACTGCCACGGTGTGTGTTTAGCTATACAGTGCATACTTGATTCCGTCAGCGCGGGCTGATGAAGGGGCACCCAGGCCTGGTTTGGGGGCATCGTGGCCTGAAGTCGCACTCGGGTCGCTGGATTCACGGCGTCGTGCGCAAACTACTACTCCATGACTCCCGCTCAACAAACCCCTCTATTAGTACAGCACATCGAGTCAATCCGAACAGTGTATGTGATATTCTGAGTATTTTTCATAATGCTTTGCTGCTCAAATATGTTTTAACCTCACTGTGAATTGATGCTTGCAGCGATATGTCAGAATTCTGAAACTGCGAATCGACGTGAAAAAGTTACAAAAATTAAAATACAGAATGAGAATAGCTCTCCTTAGCCGTTCTTTCGCGATAGCCGTGTCGAGCGTTCCTTCTCCTTCGCGACGTTCCACCTGCCGCATTGGAGCCGCAGAAACCTACATCGGTACAAAACACAGATTGTCACCACTAAGTTGTTTATGCCGATGCTAGGATGCCAGTCTGTTGTCACGTGCGTTGTGTGCAGGTGTACATGCCGCGGGGACAGAAGGAAATTAATCGAGGGGCAAAGCACAGCGACTGTGCCGCCTTGCTTAACCTCATGCTCAACTGCAAGCATTTCCACCAGTTCGTGACCCCGATGACCGTGTCTGCGGTGAGGCCCTCATGAGTCTGCTCTCGTGATTATACCTGTGGTGTGTTTGTGTGGGACTGCCTTGTGCCCTGTCTCTGCCAGGATAGGCTCCAACTCACTGCAACCCTGTACAGGTTTAAGCGGTTTCTGACAATGAATGAATTAATGAATTAACTTTTTAAGAGACTAGGCTGTTTGGGCCCGATACTCCGGCATCAATCCGGGTTATGTAATAATTTTCTAAACCCAACCCCGCGGTTTAACCCTTCTCCCCCAGAGCCCGTTTTCTATAATTCGCCCTTTCCTGTCTTCTAACTTCTTTGTAATAACAATTTCATAATCGTGGTCCCTTGTTTGTTTGTTAAGCGTCCGTGGTGGAGGTTGCGGCCTGGTCGTTGTATAACCACTGCCCGTGATTAGATTCCCCACAGAGCATCGGGCCGTCCCGTCCCGGGTCCGACACGCCCATTGGTCGGGGGGCGCGGCGCGTTCCGAGCGCCGACTAATCAAGAGCCGCCGCGAGCATAACGCGGACTGACTCACGGACGGACGGACTTACGGACAGACCCTAGCAACTTTATTTTATATATGTGATAGAGCTCTCTGTTTTGACACAAACATTGTGCTTTGTGAGTGTGCTAAAGTTGTGTTTGTGTTGTCATTCATCCTGGTAGGTAATAAATGTAAGAAACCAGGTGATGCACTCGGTGGACATGCGGATTCCCGAAGAAGAGATGATCGACTTTGTGGACCGAATCCTGGCCCTCTTGCAGGAGCTGCACCATCTCGAGAAGGCTAAATGGGTGGCATGGAACGTACAGCAGGTACTCACCGGTGTCATGTAAGGCTAAGGCACCCGCACTTTAATTAAAGGTATGTTGCTTCTTTGGGTTTTTAAATAAAATTCAAAGAGACTTTGGGACCACAAAAACTAGTGGATTATTTATGGCCCGTGGTACCATTTTCATATTTAAGTAACGTAACCCGTGTTGGGGATGATCATGATATATCCATAGTGTTTTATGGATACTATCGATCATGAAAGCCTTCGAACCAGATCATGAAATAGTTTGTGGTGGTAGTTATTAAAGCAAATTCTGGCGTGCTTTCTACACATAAAGGGACACCAGGGTTTTCTGACAATAACACAACAAGTGCCACTGTGTAAAAGTCAATTAAAAAAACATTGCTTTCACTGACGCCGCCAAACAAGCCACTTTTTTGGTTTCATTGGGTCTTGAAAAAGAGTTCTTAATGAAAGTAAACTTCTGCCACCTTGCAAATGACCACACATTTTGTTGTTTCGGAGGAACGTTTTGGTCGAATATATAATTATACGAACTGTGAGCGGTGTTTGGTTTTGTTTGCACAGATAAAGTACACGTCCTTTGAGATCGTGTTCCCGAAGGACGACTGGCCAGATGGGCAAATGGATGTGGAACAAGCACTACATTACACGGAGGCTGTCTACACGGAAGATGTGTACCCGGAAGGGGAGAGGCTGTTGAAGTTGGAAGAGCAGCTGTTGAGAGAGCGCGTCCACGAGCTGTGCGTATCTGCGGAAGAGGACGGATACGCCCCCTCACAGGAGGTGGGACCCTCACGGGAGCCACACACACGTGATTGTAGCTCAGTCACGCACACTCGGCCTCTCTCCATTCAGTGGCAACCGCGTCTCTGCAATGCGTCGTCCAGAAAGTGCCACCTCGAATCGTGTTAAAGACCTAACGCTATGTGTTTAACAAAGTCTACAGATTAGCAGTTGATTTCCATCGAAACAAAGCTGTTGTTTTAGCAGCGGTGTGTTGAAGGATGTATAGTGTCAGCAAGTGTTTAAAATAATTTCACAAACCATTCAAACACTGAGCGTTACAGAAATGGGTACACTCCCACGTTTGAGTATCTTGCATTCCTAAACAGACTTCACAACAAAACATGGTTAAACGCTCAATCAACTTTCTTACTCACAAACTAACTTCCTGTACATGGGCTTAGGTGAACAACGTTCGTGGGTATGCAATGGTCTTTGTGTGTTCTCTGTGCTGTGGCAGGACATACAGTGCATGCAGAGCCTGGGGGCCCTTCTGCTGGGAGGAGGACCAGCTGGAAACCTGGCCAAGGAGGTGGTGAGACTGCAGGCCCTGGCCGACAGGTTTGGAGTGGCACTCAAGGCTGAGCCCGACGGAAAAGCAGGTGATGAGAGTATTGCTATTTTGGCTAGTTTATTTCTGAGTAGATTCGGGCAGGGCACATCCTTAGAAGAAATTATGGCTGATGGTTGAGACTAATGGAGTGGCAGCCAAGGTAGAGAGTGTGCAGGAGAAGATGGACGTTCACAGCAGAGACTGAGCAATGGAATCGGCTCATACGCACGAGATAGTTGGATTATATAGCACAGGAATGTACCGATGTAGGTTATCACGGTTTGATGCATGACGGTTGCTTTTCAAAGCTGTTCTTGTGAGATAGCCATAGCGAGCGCTCCCTCTCTCTCCTTTGCTGTCTCTTTTGAAAAGCAACCATCATAGCACAGGAACGTCAGAGGTACCAGTGGCTTTATCGTGTTTGTTAGTGGTGCTAATAACAGCAACCAACAATGAGCGTTTGCCAGCTTTGCTGTATAGTGATGCGGTTGAGTTGCTGACGGTTTTGTTGCGGTTTCAGGTGTTTCTGAGGAAGCGGTGGCTTCAGCCGAGGGGCCACTTGCTCCTGGAGGGAACGGAGAAGGACCCGGTGCTTCCCTTCCACACGGCGAGGCAGAGTCCAACTACATCCAGAGCACGGCGGCCTCCAAACCCGCTGACGGGACGGGTGACATGGGAAGCCCTGGCAAACCTGGTGAGAAAGTCGGTGGTTTCCTGCTAAAATGAGCATTGATGAGGCGCTCGTCTCCTGTTTACAGCCCTGGGTCAGCGGTGAACATTCCCGATTCCGTTGACTTTTGATGGCTGAGTCACGCCTCGACTGGGATTTGAACTCGCAACTTGATTGCGAGCCACTCGATGTACCGCTGAACCACCTGGTGTGAAAGGGTTGGCAACAGAGCCCTGGAAAACCTGGCGATAGAATCCCACGTTTGACTTAAGCCAAGAAGCAAATCTATATAGATAGACCTGAGTAAACCGTGTTGCATTGAAATCTCTCCGCGAGTGCAACTAGCGCAGTCGCAATGCATGCGTGAGGAACTTCGCGTAATGAACATACGCGCGTTAAGCTACGTTAAACCAGATTTGTAATTCTGTGCCGTGTAATCGCTGGTGTGAAGCCAGGGTTTACGTGTAAAGGAATTCTCACTGCGGTTGTGGTTGATGTCTTTTTAGAAACGGGTCAGGAATCGGAACCTGCAAGTTCAGAGGCTGGGAGTGTCATGAAGTGAAGTGGCGCATCTTGCCTTGGGGCTGGTTCCCACGGGATGTCCCGGAACGAGCTGCCCGTCTTTGTTTGGCGAAACACCTTCCATGCGAGGCTTGCTCTGCGTTATCCTTCCAATTTCTGACGAAAGACTCTTGCAAGGAAAATTAGTACTTTGTAAATTCCATGATCATTACTGAGCTACATCCTGAAATGATGAGGCCATTTTTATACGCTGTTTGTGATATAATCACGTGACAATGGGGGAGTGTGATTCGGAAATGTATATTTCAGTCGTTGAATTTAATCAACAATGTCCTTTTTTAGCAGTCTTTGGTTTTTATATTAACACTTGTTTACACGTCACCGTGTAATGTTTACAAAAGTACATTCCAAATAATGCAGTGTAATGTTTTTTTACATTTTTATAATTTAGAAAACAATTATCTCCCTTCAAAAGATAAATTCACAGTGTACAGGCATACCTCTATTTAACGAAACCTCGGCCGACGAATTTTGGTTTAACGGAGAAGGAAAAAATATTCACTGATAAATATTCTAAAATAGTAAGTATAGCACTTGCACTGGACTCACAAGGCTCCTGTGAACCAGACATTGTATATAAGCATGCTTGGGTATTATTTTTCCTATTAGACTGCATTATTATTCGTAATAGTACAGTATTATTATAGTATTCACTTAAACATTCTATAAGCGTAAGTACAGTACAATGAACCATGTTATAACAACCTCTCAACGAATTTATCGCTTAGCACACACGCCTCAAGAACGCATCCTATCCGTTAAGAGGTATGCCTGTATAACTCAGCGCTATGAGGGGTACAATTTTCTAAGCACGTGTAGTTGTGTGTATAAGCGTTGCCACTGCTGAGCTTTGTTGGAGTACGGTTTATCGAGACATCTGTCACGCTGCACACTTTCCGGCAGGTCCGAGCACGCTCCAAGACCCCTTTATCTATCAACAATTCCGATCCACGGCAGCACGTGCCAACTCACGGTATGGGTGGTTTTCCACTGCCGGCCGAAGGCAGAACCAAACTGGTATTGCAAGACATCTGAGTCTGGCCCAGGGCCGAGCAGAGCCAGGGGCGCAGTCAATAATTTTAGTCGTAGCCTGTGACGTCAGTGGCACTGCTTGGGTAATGCCCCGCTGGGCTGGCTGAGCTCGGGCACGGCCTGGCTGTGCAGTGGAAAAGAGGTCAGTGTCCACATTGCACAGTAATTAGGGGTTTCATATAATCTTGGCAGGTGTTAAAATGTATTATTTTAAAAAATCACCGCTGGTATGTTTAGCAAAGTTCACGCTTCCTTCTTCATAAAATGCAATTTATAAAAAATAAAACGTTCATATCGCATTTCCTGTTAAAATGTTGCACTTGGTTGTTTTCTAATCAAAGTATTTAACTGAAACTATGATACTGGATGTAATACAATTCATGCTGTCTTCTCCGTATAAGCAATGTCATATAACGAAACTGGATAATATTGCAGCCTGTAAGTTGCTCTTCCTGTAGATGTATAATTGCTGACCCAAGATGATCGCAAGTGTTTGTCTGCTCATCGCAGTAAAGGCACCGGGTTCATTTCTGCTGGCCGCACCGGTCCAGGCTGGAGTAACCTTGCTTAAGTTACAACGTTTACTCTGTCGGCAGGAGTTCTCCAGACGGCAGATTTTAACCAACGTCACCGTAATGGTTGTATGTAAGAAAAGGTGTCAAAGTGGCTTTCGATAAGGGCTGTGGCCAAACTGACATTTTACTCAAGCTGTGTCCGAATTAACGTTATGGGCTGTTGAATCGTGATGGACTGTTTGCAGTGACAATAATAGCACATGTCCTAGTAATGTAAATGAAAGGGCCTTGGGCATGGCAAGGAAGTGGCTGACCCCCTTGGTTTGTTGCCTGGATGTACCAGATTAAAACCTGCCCTTTGTGTCATCCCATGTGATTAAGTGCATTCAAACTAAAGTATAAAATACAAAGTTTTTACCCTTACCGGCAATAAGAACACAGTGTTAAGATGTTTAAACACCAAGTGAACACATTTTTACAAAGGCTCCAACGTGCAGGTATGTTCATATTTAATCGTGGTTAACATTTAATAATCAGGCTGTAAAGTGGAGGTAAACAAATGAGTAAGAGTATTTGGCATAACCTTGTCATACGGAACATGTTCGCTTAATGCCATCTGTCAGAGGGTGACAATTGTAAAACAATACGCAGGGTATTTTCGGAAGGTGGATTTGTATCAAATGATGAAATAATTATGGATGAAAGCAGGTTGCAGCGCTTTTGTAAAGGGAAACTTTGTAAAGAAAACAAACGTGTGGATGAATCATTGTTTATTTCCTGCTATGATGCATTGTGTTCTTGATTCCCATTGTTCATTACAGAACGTAGCAGAGAGCCCCAGTGTTGGTCACGGTGTAGCTGTGGGGTTCACGGTCAAGTTATGGGGTCACGGTCAAGCTGTGGGGTCCCGATGAAGCTGTGGGGTTTAGGTTGGGTGACAATTCACCCGTGGTGTCCGCGCTATAAAAACACTTCCACGAACGCCCGGATATTTTGGGTGTCGCGGTTATCGCTGCGTAAGCACGCATTGCCAAAATATCTATGAGCCAATACCTAGTCAAATGCCAAAAATACCAACACAGGGAATATGCATGTAAACAACGCCGATTATAGCTTGCATATACGCGAGGGGCAGTGAAAGCGTTTTGAGAATGGGCATGAGCGATCTCTTGAATAGTATATATATTTTGAACCATATGTTTGCAACAATCATAGCTGCAATACAGAATTTGACTACAGTACACACTGAAAAAAAATTGCTTTCAAATATATAATTAGCAAATCTGTTTTCAATAAATCCCATATGTATGTGCCTCTGTGAAATAGATATATAGCCGGGCAGCTTGAAACCTTGGAGTGAAGAGTCCCGGTTTGTGGCTGGCAGCTTGGCCTCGGGCAGGTAAAGGTGTGTAGGACAAACCTCGCGAATAGGGATGCGTCCCAAAGACCGACCAAGCATAGATTTAACCCCTAGTGGTGTCCCGAGCAGAGATTCGAGCCTTCACATATCTGCATCTCGACGTTAAAAATAACTTTAAGGAATTAACAACCATCGGCCCCATGGCCTTCTGATAGCGAATAGCATTCAGTCACCATTCGGGATAAACAAACTCTACACCGGTTTCGACATAGTGTCTCATCAGCAGGGCCAGGCTTGCTTGACTTAAGCAGGTGGCCTTCAAGATGTTCCAGGTAATTGATCCTCTGTTCTTTAAGATCCGGGTCATAGTTAAATGACAGTTAAGTTGAGGTGACGATAACGCGACTGGGCCTTAACAGCCCAAGCCTGAGATGTGAACGCCTTCTTTTCGCGGGCGACTTAACGACATGGGTGCCGCGTGTGGGGCTTTCTTGCTCACACGGGGAGGACAAGGAGGTCATGGCCCAACTTGCATTTATGGTGTAGCGGTGGAATTAGGCGGGAAAGGCTGTTCCCAGGGTGAAAACCGCAAAGGGAACGTAAAGTGTTAGGCTGCCGTGGTCTAAATTTGGATGGTTATTTTACATCTCAGCAGTCGGAAATGCGTGGTCATAAACACAATATTTTTTGAGGGCCCCTAGACCCCCCGCTGTAAGGGGGACGCGGACCCGGGTACCTTCCCAGTGATCTGTTTCCAATTCCACCCCTGATGATGACCACCACGATCAGCACCACCGCCTCATGATTACCACGATCATCACCACCACCGACCACCAACCTGCCCATCGCCACCTCCACCGTCTCACGATCGCCATCACGCGGCTCCCTTTCTCGGGTGCGCAGCTCCACGGGCCCCGTTTGCACCATGTCCCCTCCTCCTCGTCCTGCCGCTCGTCTCCGCCTGTGAGGGACCCAGAATAGCCCGCTTCGTCCCCCGGCACCTGCTCACCCCGTCATTCACGGGCCCCGCGCGGCGCTTATTGATCATTCACCGCTCAGTCTCGCCGCTCGGTTACACATCTCCAGAAAGTGACCGTTCCGGTCCAGTGGAGGCCGGGAACCCGTGTCGCGGGTCTCCGCGTGGTCACCTCGCATGTTTTCTGTGTCGATAGTGGAATGCCGTAAAGAGCTTGCAAGCTCACTGGATACTTTTGTCCTGGAATAACAACCATCTATCATCTATCCAGCTCGCCCACGGCGCCCCTCAGTCGTAGCGGGTCACTGCTGGTGATGATGGCGGTGAGGGGGGTGGCTATGGCGGTGTTGGTGGTGGTGGCGGAGTTGGTGCAGCTGAGCGGGGCCCAAGAGCTGCTCGTTGAGGAGTTCGGTCGGAACGAGAGCGAGGCGAGGAGGTTCGTGGAGGCGCACACGGCGGCGGCCGAGATGGTGCTGGAGGAGGGAGTCCTCGCCTCGTGGGACTACAACACCAACATCACCTCCAGCACCCGCCAACGAAAGGTACCGAGGGTTTTTCCGACTCACTGGGGTCCACGGTCTCTCCTCATCTGCTCGAGTCCACGTGTAGACTTAGCGCTTATGTGGCATAAGCTTGCATTCTGTGTACACTTAAGCGACAATGTACAATTCGAGTTAAAATCCCTTACAATATACGATTAGTGTAGAATGTGCAGTTAGCATACACTGTATAATTAATGTAGCCTACTTTGTGTAGCGTCATTCGCTATGATCTATCCCCCGTTGGATGAAGACCTCCCCACGTTGACGAACCCTTCACAGGTCTGCGAAACCACATTTCATACCCTGTATGGCAAATGATCGGTGGTAGTCGTCTTGTGCATTTGCCCTCCTTTAGTGTAATTAACCAGAGGGCGACCCA
>JAZEWU010000028.1:745803-760641 GCA_036362915.1 Geotria australis | reverse complement strand
GGTGTCCTGTATGGATAGCGCGGTGGCAAATTATTGCAGTTTTGTAAGTGATGCGTTTGTGGATGGGTAGCCAGTGTAGAGTCTCCAAGCATTTCGTGGTTAGTTGGTCGCACGCTTTGATGTTGAGGACTGCACGTGCTAGGTTGTTCTGAAGACGTTGCAGTTTGGCAACGTAAAGTCAAACGACTTAAGAATGTGGACTGATAAAGACAATTACACAATAGTTTCACAACTGATTAGTCGCGTATACAAGAAACTCCCGCGCGACGTGGGAGGAGAAACGTCGCTCTGGAGAGCAACCATCATTTGAAGTCCTAGTCAGCAAATAACCACGTCTACTGATAACAGACCCAGACACAAAACTCCAAGTGGGTAGCAAAGAATTGCATTATTGAAGAATAAATATGTTCAAATTAAAATTACGAGTTAAATTAACATACAGTGTACAAATAGCATACAACGTTCAAATTATCGCTCGGGTCACCTCGGTCTGGATAGAGTGTAAACGGTATCTTGGGGCGGGTGACCTCGTTCTGCACGGTCGCTTTCATGAGTGTAACGTGAGCTCCTCTCACGCAGTGCTGCCCTTTCTCCATCACCGACAGGTGGAGGGCAGTTTGAAGATGCAGGAGTTCTCCACAGTTTGGGGCAAGATGGCCAAGGAGCTGTACGACGACATCAAGGACGGCTTCCCCGACGATCTCAAGCGCTTACTTGGGAAGATCAGCATCTCGGGCAGCGACAACCTGGACCTCGGGGACAGAGAGGAGGTCACTGCACATCCCCGAGTGGCCGTGTGTCGCCGTGTGTTTCAGCGCTGCTCGCTGCTGCTGTGTCCTTACGCTGCACTCCTCGCGATGACGGCGACGTGCACCACGCGTGCGTCAAATCGTCCGCGTGAGAATCATAGCTGCCGCTAGGCGTGCCCTTTAAAATGTGTGGGATGAGATACGATCTACGCCGCTTATCAGCATGTTACTCAGTCTGACTAACGTAAAGCATGTAAAGTGCTCAAGAGACGTCCTGCCGCGGAAGACCCCTTCATCAAAAACAAATCGTTCACATCCTTGTCGTCGCTGTTTGTCGTGCAGTTGAACCTGCTGACCCTGCAGATGGAGACGATGTACAGTACGGGGAGAGTGTGCAAGCCGGGCCACAGCTCGGGGCCCGACTGCGTCCCCTTGGAGCCAGGTGAGGGATCAGCAGAAGAGCTTAAATTCAGCCGTAACACCCCAGGATGGAAATTATGACAGCATGCCGCATCTATCTCGCATTATTTTTTCCTTGTGATACGTAATTTTCTGTCCATATAGGATTTCAGGAATGTGGAGTTCAACAATATAGGACTGTTATGGATCGGTTTATCATGTACTCGGGTGGCATCGATCACATGCGATCGTATCACCAATGGTTTCAAGTTTTTAGACATGAAACGGAAGAGAACTATGAATGTGGCCTCACTGCCCAATGCCCATTGTTTTGCCTGACATAGTTGACTACTGCTGCGTTTGAGGTAATGACCATTTCTTTTGGCTTAGAGAGGGCCTCCTATCTAGAAGATCGTGTGTTCGTAGGAATTGCTAAAGCATCTCTGACCCGCTGGTACGACGGTTTCATAACAGCCACAGAGAATATCCAGTCCCACTCCATCGCAAACAGCCCATGATGGTTGTCTGCTGTACTGTGCCTGCACATTAACTCATGACACGTGGCCGTTAATAATACTGATTAAGGTGCAGTAATTATTGCAATTTTGCGGGAGCGAATGCTTGTGCCATGGAAACCAAAGGATAATGAGAGCAATAATGTCAAACAGCAGGCAGCCTTAGTTTCTGGAATGGGGCAGCCAGCCTGAGCCAAGGAGACCATGCATGTGAGTTGTGCACTGAGGACACACATGGTGGCCGTCCAGAACTAAAGCACATCGTGGCCACATCCCGGAGCTACAAGCAGCTGCTCTACTACTGGGACAGGTGGCACGTCTCCGTGGGGCGCCCCATCCGCACCCGGTACCAGCGCTTCGTCCAGCTCAGCAACAAGGCGTCGCGGGGCAACGGTACGGCACCACACCGCGGCACTCCAGGGTGTATCCCTATACACGCCTCGTGAATGCCTTCAGATGGAGGGAATTCCGAGGATGCATCGAGGTCTCACCTGGTCTGGGCAGGGTAAATATATATCTCTGCTTCGCGTGCTGTTGCAGGCTTCGCCGACACGGGCGACATGTGGCGCTCGGTCTACGAGACGAAGACGTTCGAGGCGGAGCTGGAGCGCCTGTACGAGGAGCTGCGGCCGCTCTACCTGCACATGCACGCCTACGTGCGGCGCCGGCTGCACGCGCGATACGGGGACCGGCTCGTCAACCTGCGCGGACCCATCCCCGCTCACCTGCTCGGTGGGTGCGTCGGGTCAAACTCGGGACAACTCGCGAGCCACCGCGCCGTCGGCAGCGCCTTGCGAAAGACCCCCTTGCTCGGTGTCCCCTCACGCCACCTTCCCCTGCTCCAGGCGACATGTGGGCCCAGCAGTGGCACAACATCTACGACTTGGTGGTGCCCTACCCCGGCAAGACCAGCTTGGACGTCACCGGCACCATGGTGCAGCAGGTAGCGTCCTCTTTCTCCCCGGATAGTTCCCGCTCGGGCTGGTTACACGCTGCAGCCTCGTGTTGTGAGAATTCCGCCTGTAACGGTGCATTGAATCATCACCAATGAGCACAGTGAATTGTGTGTAAGAATACAGTACTTAATTATTTATGGTGCGTTATATGAATATACCAAGGTAATTTTTTAGGTGAATTAAGCAAATTAATACGCACAAACAAGGCAGGGAAAATGAGAGATAAAAAATAAATTTCTTGCAAGTATAAAATGACCCGAAATCATGGCTATTCATCCATTGACTGGAGCGGTGAGTCGAACAGCCCTCGATCTCAGCGTCAGCTTTGTACTGAGCCACAGAGAGGTCCCCATTGCTCACGCTACTTGACCTGCTGTGCCGTCCCGGTGGCTCAGGGATGGAACGCCACGCACATGTTCCGCGTCTCGGAGGAGTTCTTCACCTCCCTGGGCCTCACGGAGATGCCGGCGGAGTTCTGGAACGGCTCCATGCTGGAGAAGCCCACGGACGGGCGCGAGGTCGTGTGCCACGCCTCCGCGTGGGACTTCTATAACCGCAAGGACTTCAGGCGAGTGTGGGCCACCGTGTGTCTGGGTCCGTGCCAGCACTGCCGAATTCATGAATAATATTAAATACAAATTTCCCTGTGATGGACTGGCATCTCATAATGGGCATAACCCTGCCTTGCACTCTGTGTTTGCCAGGATAGGCTCTGCCTCACCGCGACCCTGTACAGGATTGAGCGGTTTCTGACAACGGATGGATGGATGAATACAAATGATAATGCGCTGTGCATATTTGTTCAGGGGCGAAGGTACTCGAAGAGAGAACGATTCAGAGGCTCAAGGAAACGGCAGCCATGCAACTAGCCGGCGCCAACTACGTCGTATTGACTATGATGTGTTATCGACCAATTAGTTAATGAGGTTTCTATTAGTTGTGGGAACCCATGCAAAACAGGGGGAGAAAACACAAACTCCACAGAGAAAGGTGCTTGAGGCGGGATTTGGACTGCCTCGGGCAGGACTTTCTGTCAGGCACTATTGTTAGCACTGTGCCAGCCTGCTGCCAATATCGCGCTCCCATGATTACTGAGAAATTAGCTGTATTGGTTTGCAAACTGGGCAAGTGGATTCAGCCCAGAGTTCCCACGCAGCCTTACCAGGCCAAGCCGACACCTCTTGATTCTTTGTCTCATGACACCGACATCAGAATCAGGAGAAGCTGGCGAAAACAGACAAAAAATAAGTCAAATATATTTGTATCATCACTTCTATTGCCAATATAAATGCGCACATGTACACAGTGATTCACGGCTACCACATAATCACACGCACGCTGTGTATATCTGGGGAAAGTTAATACGTAGTTTGTCTTAACATGAAATATGCGAGAATGCGCTTGCTCCGCTCATTCACACCCATCCATCGCACTGCTCCGCCACCACCTCCGCCGTCACTCCTCCGATGATCGCGACCCGGGTCACACGTGGCTTCCGTCTCGGCAGGATCAAGCAGTGCACCACGGTGACGATGGAAGACCTGGTGACGGTGCACCACGAGATGGGCCACGTGCAGTACTTCCTGCAGTACCGCGAGCAGCCCGTGCCGTTCCGGCGTGGCGCCAACCCCGGCTTCCACGAGGCCATCGGAGACGTGATGGCGCTCTCTGTGTCCACGCCGCGCCACCTGCAGAAGATCGGGCTGCTCGAGCCGGACTACGTCGAGGATCCAGGCACGTGTTTGCACGAGCTGCGTGCACAGAAATCAACGGCGGGGTGGCGCGGTGGCGCAGTGAGTAGCTATGCCGCCTCACAGCAAGAAGGCCCTGGGTTTGATTGTCGGCTGGCATACCTGTTCTCCCCGTGTCCATGTGGGTTTTTGCCGTATAATCTGGTTTCCTTCCACAGTGAATTGTCCTAAACGGGTGAGAGCGTGAACGGGTGAGAGCCTGGATGATTCACAGTCTGGACAGATGTGGGTCTTCACAGGAGAGCTTTGAGCTGTCGTTTGAAGGTGGACGTGCTTGGATGCTGCGTACGTGCATCGGGAGAGAGTTCCTTAGGATTGGCGCAGCTGCAAAGAAACATCCGTCGGCCCTGGCACCGGTGAGTCTGACCAGATGAATCTCCACGTGCGAGCAGAGAGTGACATCAACTTCCTGCTGAAGATGGCGCTGGAGAAGGTCGCCTTCCTGCCGTTCGGGTTCCTCGTCGACCTGTGGCGCTGGGCCGTGTTCAGCGGGCACACGCCGCCGGAGCGATACAACCAGGACTGGTGGCACCTCAGGTGGGTCCGTCCTCGCCGCGACCCCGGACCTTACGGGTTACTGTAAAATAATGTTTCATTTTATAATTTTTAGTATTTTTAAAATGGAACGTACAATATACATCAAAAATTTGAATAATTAACTTTTTATATTAATTTTCAAAGCCAAAATAGATTGATGGCAGTTGTCACGAGGTGAGGATGTCACCGAGCCGTGGCCGGGGAGCGACGTGGCTGTGAGCGCTGTGGGGTTATGTCTGAGTCTCTCATCGCTCGTCTTGCAGGACCAAATATCAGGGGATCTGTCCCGGAATTCCCAGAACCGAGGAGGACTTTGATGCAGGCGCCAAATACCACGTTCCTGCAAATTTCCCCTATATCAGGTACGCCGGCGCTCCCAGTGTTGACTCGTGGTGAGCAGGCTTTAAATACCGTCGTGGATTTAATGCCATCGTGCTGGTCTCAGGTGGCACCTATAGTGGATTCATTGATCACTGAAACGCACGGGCAACGTGCAATAATGTGCCGTCGGTCGGCTCCGACCAGCCAGGGTGGTGCGGCGGTAACATCTGCATGTTTTTGCCACAAACATGCGTGGCTTCTTGCAAACTGGACACTTTGCGAAAGGTGTCTGTTTGGTGTTTTAAGATCGTAACACTTGAATTATTGTCAGAAAGGGTAAAGCCTTGTATCTTTTTACATCATGTGTTCAAGATCGACTATTTAATTGTTCAAGATCGACTCTGGGACCGACCTGTCGATGGCGATCGATTGGTTGGAGGCCACTGCTGTTTTATATCGTCATTATTAACAATCACCAGCGTGGCAGTGATGACGACGACACCGCTACACTCGCGTGGTAACAACACAGGCAGCTGGGGAGACCGCGATCTCTGCCGCCCGTGCCGACGACCTCCCGCTTGCGTGCAGGTACTTCGTGAGCTTCGTCATCCAGTTCCAGCTGCACGAGGCGCTGTGCCGCCGCGCCGGCCACACGGGGCCCCTGCACACGTGCGACATCCACGGCTCCACCGAGGCCGGCAGCCTGCTCGCGTGCGGCGCTCACACACACGCACAGACAAAGATCCCCCGTATAGCATTAACACACTGTAGAGGCAAGTGCCGTTAGCCAGCACCTATGAAGGCCGACACGGCGTATGAGGGGGTGGGTGGCCAGCACTACGCCCGGCCGCCTTTGTCTCCCTAGTGACAATGTTTACACACCGTACAAGATACTAATTTGAGGCTTGAGTCGACCTAGGGGAGGCCCAGGACCGGTTCAGAAAATCATCACTGGTGTTGGTGGCCGTGAGCGGGATTCGAACTAAGGTGGCCAGGTTTATAGCCCAGCACGCTAACCACTGAGCCACCGCTCCCCGCACACCCACGCACACCCACGCACACACGCGTGCCGAGGAACGAGCGATGACAACGCAGGGGCGCGAGGAGCAGGACTCGTGCGGGAAAGTGCTGACCCCTACGTTCACAAGTAAATCACTTGACGTGTACTCATGTAGGTTTGTCACGGCGCGATGTCTGAGAATTTCTCTCCGTAGCTGTTCTCCGCTGCATTAAACATCAATTAAGATGTTTAGTTGAGAGCGGCGCCGCTTAGTGGCGATAAGCTGTCGTTGAGCGTGGAGGCCGCCAGGGGGCGACGCGCGAACGACGTACATATTTATCGGCGCTCTCTACCAGCATTTGGCCCGACACTTGCTTCCAAGAGTCTGTGAAGGCTGTACGGGGGACCTTTGTCTTCGTGCACCCAGGCGCGCCCTGCAGTTGGGCGCCAGCCGCCCGTGGCCGGAGGTGCTGCGCGAGGTGACGGGCACCGAGGGCATGAGCGCCAGCTCGCTCATGGAGTACTTCGGTCCCGTGGTGCGGTGGCTCCGGGAGGAGAACGAGCGCAACGGGGAGGTGCTGGGTTGGCCCGAATACGAATGGAGGCCCCCCGTGCCGGACGACTACCCTGGCCACCTGGGTTCGTCCCCAAACCCTGGTGCACACCCAGCAATCGTTGCCCCCCACCAGAAGGTCAGGTGCTGGGTTACCTCGTGCCCCAAGGTGGGCGTTCTCAACCTTTTCCACCTCGAGACCCAACTGCCCAACTTGGGTCTGGTCTCCACGGACCACTAGGTGGCGCTCGAGGCCTACTGATGGGTCACGACTTACCGGTTGAGAATGGGGAGGACGTGGTGTGAAGACGTGGTGTGAAGGTGCTCTGCAGCACCCGGTGTGTGCGGCGCTGTCACAAATCATTGTCACTATTGTCGTACTTCACTTGTTTGCTTTGGTCATCTAGGTGAGGCAGGTCCCTCGTATCCTGGTCTCTCGGCTTCTCACCTAGCGGCACAAGCTTGACTCGTACGGATTGGGACCTGCGGTTGTTGCTTAGCATCACCTGGGAAGCCTTAAGGCCAGGTTTTAATATCAGCCAAGTCTGTTCGGGTTCGTGACTCAGACACAACGCATCCAGTGTACGCATGGCTATGGCCGCTACTACAGTCACGTGGCGCCCACTCCGGTCTGCCAGCGACCCGGCAAACATTGAGCGCGGCGTTACATCTCCGCTGAAGGCCGTGACACCTTTCGGAAACGTCAGTGGTGCCAGCTCAGCGGCCCGACCTGCGAGCGTCACCGGTCTCGCCACTCCATGAAAACATTCGTTGTTTTTGTCGCCGGCAGACAAGAACGCGGACGAGGGCGAGGCGGAGGCGCTGCTGGGCGAGTTCGGCGAGACGGCCGAGCAGGAGTGGAACGCGTTCTCGGAGACCTCCTGGGCTCTCGCCACCAACATCACGAAGGAGAACGAGCGGCTGGGGGTGCGCGGCACCGGCCACGGAGGCCCGCGACACCGCGGGGCCCTCCTCGTGGAGGCCTCGCCAGACCACTCACGCACGCACACACGCACGCGGCTCGACGCACAGCCACAAGCACTCGCGCCAGATAAACGGTGGAGCCTGCTTGGGGTCAGCAGCTATTACGCTAACGAATGAGTGTAGGATAGAAACCGTGTTGATTATGATTAATGTACTAATGTAGGTTTTCTCGGCTCAATGCATGAGCATGGCTCTGCATAGCTGCTCTTTCGGGATAGCCGTGTTGAGCGTTTCTTCTCTCTCCTTTGCGATGTTTCACCTTCCACGCTGGAGGCACCAACGTGGGACGTCAAAGAATCGCAAAGGAGAGTGAAGGAACACTCGACGCGGCTATCCCGAGAGAGCAGCTACGGAGAGCAATTCTTACGACGATTAAGTGTTCTGACGTGTCGCGGTGTGTGTGGGCGCGCGTGCACGTGGGGTCGGCACAGCAACTGGCCAGCCTGCGGGTGGCCAATCACTCGCTGGAGTACGGACGCCGGGCCCAGGGCTTTGACTGGTCTGACTTCCAGGACGAGGGCGTCAAGCGGCAGCTCCAGAGGATCAGCGAGATCGGCGTCAGCATCCTGCCTACCGACAAACTCGAAGAGGTGCGTCCGTCCTTTCCGGCGCAGGAATCCCGTAAAGAGCTTGCAAGCTCACTGGGTATTTTTCTGCCGTAATAATAAACATCTATTTATCTATATTGGGAGTTCTGTTTGAAAGGCGCTACTTTCTAAATGCAATAAAATGAACGCCTAGTGCTAAATCCGCGATGTCCATCAACGAAACGCACCGTGCTTCCGCAGTACAATGAGATCACGACCAGGATGGCGCTGACTTACAGCGTTGCGGAAGTTTGTCGGGAAGAGAAATGCCATCCCTTGGACCCAGGTGAGGCCCCTGGCTCACAGACACGGACATAACCCACTGCGCCACAACATCGCGCAGCCCAGACGGGCCACGTGCTGCACGCCAGATGTGGTCGATGCTGGATCCTGAGTCTGTAAATGGGTTACAGCTGGCTGAGAGAATGTGATGCAAGCTGCCTTGGATTGCGCCACAATGAGTCCCGCTGCAAACTTGCCAACTCTACCGATTTAAGCGGTCGGCTGCCGACTTTTAAACCCATTGACGCGTAGCGATTTTCAAAACTAATGCCACTTACAAAAAATAGATGTTTTAAAAATGTTTATATTAATGCAATGTTTGCTTTCTAAATTGGCATCCGGTCAAGAGGTTCGACATTTGCGACCCTACTGTTTTCACCAGTCGGCTTGGCGAGTAAGCACGCCACAAATTCAAATCCAACACGTTCTTTAAATGATGAGAAAACTCCTCCTGATCGGAAACAGACGCAGCTGAGAGCGCGGCGCACGCAGTGTGCCGGTCGCGTGGCGAGGTGCGGCGTTGTGGATTCCTGCCGTTTGCGAGCAGCGCACCTCTGCGAGCACGTCACCGCTCACGAGCGCGCAGGCTCGCAGGCTCGGGTGCCGCGCGGCAGGCCCGCGTGAACGAACGCCAGCAGGAGGAGCGGGAGACGCGGCACCTGGAGGAAGGTCCGGAATCCGTGTTGCGTGTGCGGCACGCGAGGCACGGGAGGAAGCGCCGCGGCCCAGAGCGAAATGGGCCTCGGCATCTGGCACGGACGTGCCGCTGCCTTTGTTGTCCCCCGACGGGTGTTTCTCATTGCAGCCGGCGAGCTGGGATGCGTTTCCCTCTAGGGTTATAGAGCTGAGCAAGTGACTGTTGTGGGCAGCCGTTGGATTTCTACTTCAATTTAAGAAAAGTTGTATTATTGAGAAACACAACTCAGCGGTGCACACATGCAATGATAACGCAGTGCTCATTGACCCGTGAACCTCCCGTTCTCATCGCACCGCTCTGTCCGCGTGTCCGTGTATCCGTGTGTCCTCTGTCGGCGTGTCCGTGTGTCCGCGTGCCCGTCTGCCCGTGCCCCCGACCCGATGGGGGGCATGCCGTGTGTGAGCAGACATCACGGCCATCATGGGCAGGTCGCAGGACCCCGCGGAGCTGCTCTGGTTCTGGGAGGGATGGCGCAACGCGTCCGGGCGCAAGATGAGGAGCGACTACACGCGTTACGTGGAGCTGAGCAACGAGGCCGCCCGGCTCAACGGTTCGAGCCGCTTATAATCACGCTGGAACAAATGCCGCGCGATGCCCTCACTGTTTGTTTCTCATTTCGTTTTGTTACGTAACATCTTGTTTAGTAATGACGATTACGGTTTATAACGGGCACGTCTTTATTCAATTTCGAAAGCATCCATTCAAAGAGAGAACGCCTCAGAGGAACGAGGTAACCTGCAGAGGAGGGGGAGTCGAGCCAGGCGGTTCGCCGACGCCGACCCGCCAGACACTGCGTCCTACATGTTATGATGATATCGCCCAAATAATTAACAAGTGTTTTTTAGTTGTGGCAGGAAACCGCAGAAGCCGGAGGAAACCCACGCAGAACAGGAGGAGAACACACAAACTCCACACAGAAAGGCACCCGAGGCGAGAGTCGAACCGCCTGGGGCAGGACTTTATTTCCGTGAGGCGCAGATGTTACCACTGCTCGACTCTGCTGGTACCCACGTGTTCCGAAGATGCCTCCAGCGTGGGAGGAGAGACGTCGCGAAGGAGAGCAGGAACACTCGACACGGCTATCCCGAAAGAACGGTTACGGAGAGCAATTCTCACACGTTGAGACGTGAAAACCAACATCGGCACCTCCCGTTTAATTTTTCCCGCTTCGCCGCCACCGTGCCCGAACGCGCCCAGGTTACCGTGACGGCGGCGACATGTGGCGCTCGGTCTACGAGACGAAGACGTTCGAGGCGGAGCTGGAGCGCCTGTACGGGGAGCTGCGGCCGCTCTACCTGCACATGCACGCCTACGTGCGGCGCCGGCTGCACGCGCGATACGGGGACCGGCTCGTCGACCTGCGCGGACCCATTCCCGCTCACCTGCTCGGTGGGTGCCCCGTGGACTTTCCACTGGCCATGTGCTTTTGCCTAATGATCCCATGCTCTTGCCCATTGACCCGGTGCTATTAAATAATTAATGTAAAATTATTATTATTATTATTGCCCAATGATTCCACGCTCTTGCCCAGTGACGTGTGCTCTTGCCCAATGGCCCTGTGGCCTTCTCTGTGGCACTGTGCGGCTGCCTCGTGGCCCCCTGCCGTCGACACGTCCCCCTAGCGTGCTCTTTTCTAACGCAACCCCTTGATGGCAGGGTGGCGCTAGTGCGGCGGTAACGCTCGTCCCTAACAGCCGAGGCCGCGCCGGAACGGTACACGGTCCCCGGCGACGCGTCCCGTCGGCGCTCACGCGAGCGCGCCCGCCGCCCTCGCCCCACGCCCTGTGCCCAGGCAACATGTGGGCGCAGAGCTGGAGCCACGTGTACGAGATGGTCGCCCCGTACCCGGAGGCCCCGGCGGTGGACGCCACGCCGGCCATGCGGAGCAAGGCGAGGAGACCCGCGGCCTGATCGCCGGGTCACCGCGTCCCACGCGGCGCGGCCACACGGGCGCATGTGCATGGCCAGACGCGCATGCACGTATGGCCTGAAATGCGCGGCCAGACACGCATGCACACGCACACAACTAGATACAACAAAGACAAAGATCCCCCGTGTAGCCTTAACAGACTGTAGGGGCAAGTGCCGTTAGCGAGCGCCTATGAAGGTCGACACGGCACTAGATACACACAGACAGACACATGGCCAGACACACGCGGCCAGACACTCACACACGCATAGCTAGTGAGACACGCACAGCCAGAAAGAATGGCCGCTCCTCAACATCCCCCTGTCTCTGCCGCCGCTTGGTCATCGCTCGCAGAAGTGGACGCCCGTGCGGATGTTCGAGGAGGCGGACAGCTTCTTCACGTCCCTGGGGATGATCCCACTGCCGTCCACGTTCTGGAACAAGTCGATGCTGGAGAAGCCGACGGACGGGCGCAAGGTGGTGTGTCACGCCTCCGCCTGGGACTTCTACAACCGCGAGGACGTCAGGTGAGCAGCTCTCGCACCGTGTTCGCTGTCGCCTCCTCCTGGCTTCCCGGGACGTTTCCCCGCGACTCCCCCCCGTGACGATGGACGGACGGCGGGCATCGTGTAGCTCGAGCAGGGGAGCCCCAACAAGCCCTGGATTGTTCCGGGCAATGAGAGGCAGGGTGACTATGCGACGGTAACATCTGCGCCTCACAGAAAGAAAGTCCTGCCCAAGGCGGTTCGATTTCTGTATCGTGATTTCTGTATCGTGATCGATTGCTTGGAGGCCACTGGTCTAATGCCACGTTTACCGTTCACCTGCGTAGAACTGGGGCGCGGATGTACAACGCTTCGTCTCATTTCGTTCTAAGCTATCTGTTTAATCGGTTTCTATCCTTCGCCTGGGAATCCCTCAGGAAGTGCTGAAATCTGTTGCTGAGGAAAGGGATGTCTGGTCCACCCTCCTTAAAGAGCTGTCGCCGAGGCCTTCACCAGGACAAGCGGTTTAGAAAATGGATGGATGGTTGAATAGCCGACGCGGTTCTGGTCACGTGGGGGCCGAGTCACTGACCGTCGCCGCGTGAGCGGCACCTCGCGATTAAAGCGGCTCGAGGACGGTGAAAGCGACGTTTAAACACAGGCGGGGAGGGCCGTCTCGTCGTGGGCCGCCTGTGAGAGCCGGGCCCAGCGCCGCGCGTGCCCCCCGCCGCCGCGCGCAGGATCAAGCAGTGCACCGCGGTGACGATGGACGACCTGGTGACGGCGCACCACGAGATGGGCCACGTGCAGTACTTCCTGCAGTACCGCGAGCAGCCCGTGCTGTTCCGCGATGGCGCCAACCCCGGCTTCCACGAGGCTATCGGCGACGTGATGGCGCTGTCCGTGGCCACGCCGCGCCACCTGCACAAGATCGGGCTGCTGGAGCGGGTGGAAGACTGTTACGGTGAGCTCCGGTCGTCGGATCGTTCCACCCCGTGTGTCGATCCGCTGCGAGACGAGTGTGTCTCTGCGCCGCGCGGGTCTCGGAGGTTACTTGGCCGTGCTTCACGACGCCAGCGAGCGCCGGTTGGTTTAAGGCACGGAGAAAAGACGCGGGGAGCAAATAAGTACGGTGCGACGGCGAGTTTTGCTTTGCTACCCCAGCTGAGCACCGCGTGGTCGCGGCCTGGCGTGCGATGGTGGTCGCGCGTCCAAGCGCTGCCCACGGTCGACGCGGCTGAGCTTCGGGGATCGGAAAAGACTGGGCGCATTCTGAGTGCCGCGGGCGCGGGTGTGGGCGCTGGCAGAGCGTGGCCTGTGGGCCGCCGTCTCACGGCCATCCACGCCGAACCTGTGAGCGGGCCGTGGCGACGACGACGCGCGCCACTCTGAGCCGTGTCGCGCGAGCGTGAGCAGAGAGCGACATCAACTTCCTGATGAGCATGGCGCTGGACAAGGTGGCCTTCTTGCCGTTCGGTTTCCTCATCGACCAGTGGCGCTGGAAGGTGTTCGACGGACGCGTGTCTCCGGAGCAGTACAATCAGGCGTGGTGGGAGCACAGGTGGGGCCCACGTGGCGGTGTGGGTGACAGTGTGGATGACGGTGGCGGCGGTGTCGGAGCGGTGGCTCAGTGGTCAGCGTGCAGGGCTACAAATGTGGTGACCCGAGTTCGAATCCTGCTTACGGCCAACACCAGTGACGATTTTCTGAACCGGTCCTGGTCGTCCCCTAGGACGACTCGGCCTCAAATGAGAACCTAGTGTGGTGTGTAAACATTGCCACTAGGAAGAGAAAGGCGGCCGGGCGTCGTGCTGGTCCCGTCGACCTTCATAGGTGCTCGCTAAAGGCGCCAGACCCTGCAATTTGTTAAGGCTACACGGGGGATTTTTGTCTTTGGTGTGGGGGACCGTGTGGCTGACTGTCGCACTGTGTGCCTACAGGCTGACGCTGCAGGGCGTGTGTCCACCTGTGCCCCGTTCGGAAGCCGACTTTGACCCTGGCTCCAAGTTCCACGTGCCGTCCTGCGTGCCCTACATCAGGTCACCGTCACATGCGTTCACCACCACGGGCCGGGCTCACACCCAGATCGCACTTGCCCTGGACACACTCGTTCAGCCGTGTGGAGCACGGGAAGTATGGTGGAAACGTGGACTGTCAGGCCAGCAAAATGATACACCTTATTATGATGTATGTGAGCATACAGTCGATCAGGGTGTTAATAAGTGTGACCACGCGGTGGCAAGATGGATCGAGGGTCCGTAGTCAGTCAGGTTTCATTTAAGCTGGAGGGAATCTTTGAGCCATCACACAAACAAACATAATGATCTTGTTGGTGTTGTTGTCGGTGTTGCTGTCGGTGTAAACGCCCGGTATCCAGGTTGACCCGACTTGGCCGGTTCCCCCCCCCCCCAATTGTGGGGGTGGTGGAGCAGGATTCTATGGCCGGATGCCCTTCCTGACACCAACCTCCTTCAGTCATAAGGGGCTTTAGATTGTTATTTGTCTGGAATCTCCGCCCAGACCTGTTCACCAAGGGAGACCCTAGCAGGAGCGCTAGACTCCAGACCTGTTCAAGGAAGACCCTAGCAGGAGGGCTAGACTCCAGAGGACATTGCTCTGGGGGTCATTGGAATACGCAAACCCCTCCACCACGGTACGGTTATGATCCACCAGTGTCTTGATTATAAGACATAAACAAATAAAAATGTCTTAACATGGGATGAGGACCCATTGGGAGACTCACAAACATTGTGAAGATACGAAGGCTATTCAATATATTAACTAGTAGTTGTGTGATATCGTTATCTGGGGCCATTCTCTGCCATGTCCATTTACCGATAGATTGTGATAATAAATATATATTCTAATGATCTGAAGCCGGTGTGAAAAGAAAACATCGGGAGAAAAAAGGCAAAAAATCCCAAACAGGAGCGCGAGTGTTGCGTCTCCTGAGCGACGCATCTCGCGATCGTGTGTCGCGATCACGTGTCGCGAGCCTGTTCCACTCCGCCGTGCTGCAGGTACTTCGTGAGCTTCGTCATCCAGTTCCAGCTGCACGAGGCGCTGTGCCGCCGCGCCGGCCACACGGGGCCCCTGCACACGTGCGACATCCA
>JAZEWU010000028.1:686106-728705 GCA_036362915.1 Geotria australis | reverse complement strand
CCTGTCACGCTCGTCCCGCGCGCTCCGGATTCCGCGCCAGGATTGGATTCCAAACGAGTGACCCCTGACCCCAGGAGCGAGCGGTTGCCTTGTGGAATGCCCGCGGCACGGGCGGCCCGAGTAGGCCACTTTACTGTAATGTCAACGATTCTTTACCTTTAGGTAAACAATTCTTGACCGTAACCGCGTAACGTAAATGATTCCGCAGGAGCCTCGCCGCGCTCATCCGCCGCTGGACCGCGAGGCACCGGGCCCCCGCTACTCTGTGATTTACCGCAGAGTTTATTTTCCAAACGACCGCGCGAAGAGATGAGGAAAGGCATGCGCGCCGTGCTGCCAGCGCGGGGCTGCTGATTCTCATCCCGCCGCGGGGACCGCGTCACCGGGCGCGTCACCGCCGTCCCGGCCGGTGCCGTCGCCGGCGCCGGGCCCCGTAACCGCCGATCGTTATCAGCGGCCGGCGCGCTCCCCGCGACGCCAGCTGTCGAATCGAAACAGCTGACGGGGAGGCAGCGGGCGCGACTCGCCTTCTGTTCTGCTCGCGGGCCCTCGCTCGGCACGGGGCCCGCTCACGCCTCGTGGGCCCCGCGCGGGGGGCCCGTCCCGCTCGGGAGGGGGGGGGGTCGGGGCCCCCCGCGCCAGGTGCCGCTAATGGTCCGCCGCTGAGAGATCGGCACGTAACAGTTGTCGGTTACACGTGCCGCGCCGGTCGCTACACTTGACTTTGGGGACGTGGAAACCCTGACGTCTGTTTCTCCCGGCGCCCTAAATGGAGGCGGAGGCGCTGGAGGCGGTATCGGGTTGACTCCTCCGGGAGCCGCGAGCCGGTAAATCGGGCGGGAGCCAGGCCGCGGAGACGAGCCCGCGCTGCTTTTTCGGGCTCCTCGCGCTAACGGGCCCCGCGCTGCCGCCGCAGCCGGCGACGCCGCGGTTGGTTTTGTGAAAATCTCGCGGCTGCGTCGCGGAGGCCACCGCCGCCCAGCTGCGCGTTACTTCGACCTTGCGCTGCTTTTCACGCGGGGCTTACGTTATGAGTGTTCTCCAGCTCGCTGGGAGGCTTGAGGAGGCACGCGGCCAACATCCGCAGCTGGAATACTCAGTTGGCGACCTGTTCATGCCCAGATGAAAATAAGCCGTGGCACCCACAGCCCCAACTTGATGGACAATCCCACCTCGCTCCATCGAGTCACTCGTGTTCCGAGTTCCCAATCGCTCGTCTCTCACCGGCCGCTCCTCTCCTCTCTCCGTGACGCTTCACGAGACGGAGGTGCCCGCTGAGGAAACGTGGAAGTCACGTGTAGAACTGGCTTTGGGGAGCGATGGCCCCCTGGGCGGACAGGCCCCCCGCGGCCACTAAAAGGGGTTTAATTCACGTCTGCCAACAGCTCGGCAGAGGCCGAAACTGCGCCGGGGTCTCCGGGGGTCGGGCGAGAGCCGGGGTTCACCGACCGCGCGGCCGCCTCCACAGCTGCTCGACGCCTCATTAGCGGCGTCCAGGGAACGTTCACGGTGAAGTTGCCGTTACTTTTGCGCGGGGGGGCGGGTAGGGGCCCGACGCGCGGTCACGTCGCGTCACGTCGGTCACGTCGGCCGTAACCTCGCGGCCGCGCCCCGGGCCCCGTGCCCGCCGGGCGGGGTCCGCGCGGCCGCCCTGCCCGGCCCTCGGCACGGTCGGCGAGTCCGCTCGCGATCCTCCCGGGCAATTAAACCCGCGCCGCGGCTGAAATTCGGAAAATTCCCGGTGCCCACGCGTAGCTTGTTTTAGCTTTTCCGTGAACGTGCAACACAAGACAAATTGTGCGAGCATCTGGAGCCTCCCACGGGCGGCGCATTCGCTTAAATAAACACGCCGCGCTATCTATAGGCGGCCGCGGCGGCGGTGGCAGGGGCGCGGGGAGGGGGCCCCGCGGCGGGCCCATCGCTCGCCGCGCCTCTGTGGGAAAGCTCAACGGCTCTCCGCGCTCGTCCGCGCTTCTTGTTTGTGTGGCAAAGGTCGCTCGCTGCGGCCGGGAACGCGGTATTGTGAGCTCACGTGCACTCGCACGCTGTGTGTACGCGGGCACGTGCACACTGACCCTCAGCGTAACATTGCTGGAATCGTGCCCGCGCGCGGCTCGTGTTGCCAATCCACTGCTGGACGAGTCCAAAAACACGCTGCTCGTGCTGCTGCCTAGGTTAATTGTCTGGACTAAATTTCCCCCGGTGCCCTGAGATGTCCCCGATGGACAACTGTTAAAAACAGCTACACAGCTCAACGGTTCCTTCCAGCTTAGAAACAATCTAAGCGAGTGAGCGAGCGTGCTTCCTGCGCCGTGCAGCTACTGGGGTCAAATTCACCACAGTTCGCCACCGTGGCCACTGCGGGTTGGTGACGGCGGGCAGCCCGGACGCGGGAGCATAGAAGTGCAGTGCACGGCTCGCGCGTGTGCGTGGTGGCCGCCCAACCACGCCCCGCTCACGCTTAAAGCCGATTGGCTCGCGACCTACGATGAAAGCGGCTCGTTCCCGGCGATTCGGAGTCACCGCTGAGTTCAGGTTCACCGCCGGTTTGACGTGGGAGTTAATCCGTCCATATTCCAATCGCTCCGGGAGGAATGCGTTCGTATGTTTTCCCTGCGAGAGTCCTGTGAGATTCCTGTGAGATTCCGACATGGGTTTTGATATTAAAGACGCGTGGGAGTCTAGCGGCAGAGGCGCGGCGCGGATATACGACGGCGCGAGGCTCGTGTTCATGTCTCCGTCGCTTTCGTATCGCCGTGGAGACCAGACCCAAGCGGGCCGCCTTGAGGTGCAAAAGGTTTGGAACCCCTGCTTGAGTTTACGGTTCTCGCACGGCCACTTACGCGGTCCTCAAACGACTCCGTTAGGGCCCGTTCAGCGGTGAGCGGTCAGGATCTCCGGCGGACGGGGCAGACTTGTTGCTTGCCTGTCGTGGGGCGCGGGCGGTGAGACGCGCGGATCCTATCGATCTGCCGAGCGCGTAAGTGCTTTAGCAGCACCGCGCAGGACATTGACAGCACGCGGCGCTGGCGCTGATTGAATCAGTGGCCATTCGTCACGGGGACACGACGCGTGGTCATGAGCCCCGGTGACACCGGCGGCCAGATGCACGGGGCGGGGGAGCGAGCGTCGCGGCGCCTGGGACTAGTCTCTCCCGTCGGGTTCCCGTCCGCGCCGCTGTTGTGACGCGATGGTCACCCGCGTGGTCAGGGGCGGCCCGACCCGCGGGGCCGCAGCGGGGTCACCCCGCTGCAGCTCCGTCGCACGTCCGCTCGAGGCGCCGTGTGTGGCACACCTGGCAGCGCCTCCCGACCGCGGCCGACAGGAACGAGGCCCGTGGTCGCGACGTGACCGCGAGACCGTTTGTCGCTCGCCGCCCGGAGGGCTCCTCGGCAGGAGTCGAGCGCAGCTCCCGTGATTCGTGGGTTTCCGTGGGATTCTTACTCCCGGCTGGGATGCTGCCGGTGGGAAACGTGGCGTTCGCGGGGTGAGTGATGGCTCTAGGCTGACCCCGCGCTCAGGCGCCCGCACCATATGAGGCAGCGCGAGGTGTCACGCTGCTTCGCCCTAGACTCGGTCGGACAAACCAATCCACGCCGTAGACGGGTTGGGTATTAAAAAAAAAACCTGCCTTGGGAAAGGCGGAGATTTATTTGGTAGCTCTTAACTCGAGATGGAAATACATTTTTGTTTATTTTGGTAAAAGGGTTTGCGGTGATGTCACATTATTTGTCTAAGATATTTTGGCAGGGATTATAAAAATAGGTTGTGTTGCTGCGAGAGTTTGCGGGCTCCGCCTCGCACTCATCGCGAGAGGAGGAGGAGGAGGCCCTGATGCTCAAAGGCAGTGGTGACAATGAGTCGATGATGTTGACACTGGAGGCGGTGAGACTGGCGGAGCCTGCGGTAACATTCCATTGATGACTCTCCCTGTGGCGATGTAGGGTTGTCACGGCTCGATGTGTGGTGAGAATCGCTCTCCAAACCTGTTCTTTCTGGATAGCCGCGTCGAGTGTTCCCGCTCTCCTCCGCGACGTTTCACCTTCCACGCTGATGATGCCTCCAACGTGCGAGGCGAAACGTCGTGACGGAGAGCGCAGGAACACTCCACACAGCTGTGGAGAGCGACTCTCCTCTTGTTCCAGGTCATGATTGATCGCCTACAATCGCTGTACATGGCTTCAGTCATTCTAATAATTCCTCGTGTCTCTTAACGCTGCTTATGACGTCAAACCAAGCTGCATAACTTTCTGGAAAACATTTTAAGATTTATTTTTTTTCTACTTGGGCCAACGCGTGTATTCAGTGATTCAGATCGTGGACGGAAAACGCGTGTCGGTAAATCCTCCTCCACCTGGCTGCCAGTTAATGAATCTGTCACGGGAACGAGGATGGCGACCTACCACCGCATCTCCGGCGGCGTGTTGTTGTTGCGGGACAGAGAGAGTTCCACACACCATCAGCCGGACATTCCTCTCGCAGCTACAGCCAGCGTCCTCATGCAGCTACAGCCAGAAGTCTGTCAATGTCCTCCAGGTTTGGGCCCTCCACAGCTGATGCGATGCCAGCGATGCGACTGTAACCGGCGCCCACACCGACACACCGACTTCACGATCTAACACCCAACATGAATCATCGCTCACAACCGCTGGCGGCTTCGATCCCCAAAAACGACATCGCGGCGGCATTCCTCGAACCACGGACGGTCACGCGCAGGTGGCGGCTAACGCGCAACACATTGTGGGCTCCGCGGCCCCGTCGGCCGGGCGCCCGCGTCCCGACGCCCTGCTCCGGGTCCCGTGTGCGCGGGGAGGAGAGCGCCTCCCGGGTGCCCGGGCCGCCTCCGCCGCCGCCTCACCTGCCCTTGTATGGGCACTTGGTCCCGAGACAAGAATGCGGGGCTGGCGCGGAGGCGCGGATCGCGTCCCCGAGCGCGGCTCCGAGACCCGACATCACGTGAAGTCGGGCCAGTGGCCGAGCCGCGCGCGAGTGATTTGCCGCCGCGTCACACGGAGGAAGTGGCCTCTGACGCGCTTGCCGAGCGGTCGTGTAGCGGCTTGGGGAGCGGTGGTGTAGTCCTGGGCCTCCCCTAGGTCGACTCAGCCTCAAGTGAGTAGCTAGTGCTGTGGATAAACATTGCCACCAGGGAGACAAAGGTGGCAGGACGTGGTGCCAACCTTCATAGGTGCTCGCTAACGGCACTTGACCCTACAGTCTGTTAAGGCTATACGGGGGATCTTTGTCTTGTGTGTGTGTCGAAGGTGAATTGCTCATGTTTGCCGATCTTTCACCGCAACAGCGACTCTAGAGATTCAATCTCTGCCCCGTACGAGGCGCCCTACAGACCCCACCAGCGGCTGGAAGAGGCACCAATCGTCTCTATCAGTCCCTGCCCGCGCAGCTGTGGATGACGGATGGGTCACGCTGCGTAGCGGAGCTCTGTGCCGCTGATGAATTTGTGCCACTTTTCCGGTGTCAGGTCCACGCTTTGATCCGGGCTCTTGACCACTTGACAAGTTGCCGGTCTCACCGGGCAAAGCGGCTGAGTAGAAATATCCGGTGTGTTATGACGACGGTCACGTTGAGATCCGCGCGCGCGCGCGCGCGTGTGTGTGTAAACGCGCTCGGACCGTCTCATGAAACGTGCGCTCACGGGCGGATGTGCAAACCCAGCGGCGAGATGGCTGCAGATGTCTTTGGCACAATGTTTGGCGCACTGTGCCGAGACGTTGTAGAGATGATATAAGAAATCTGGGTGTCGGCCAAGCGCTTTGAAGAGCCGCGCGGCCCGAGGCGGCGCAGCTGCTGCCCTCACAGCTCCCGGACTGAGTGACATCCGTGCCTCACAGTTAGAAGGTTCTGTCCGAGGCAGTTCGACTCTCGCCTCGGGCGCCTTTCTGTGCGGAGTTTGTGTGTTCTCTCCCCCTGTTCTGCGTGGGTTTCCTCCGGGCTCTCCGGTTTCCTCCCATCGCCCAAAGAGATGGCTGCTATTGCCTAGGTCAATTGGCCTACTGAGTACATTGCCCCCGGTGCCCTGAAATGTACTGGCGTCCCATCCTGGGTATAACCCGACCTTGCGCCCTTTGTCTGCTTACCCTTCCCTGCTGGACAACTGTTAAAAAGAGCGACATAGCTCAACGGTTCCTTCCAGCTTCAATACAAACTGACTGAACGACTTTTCCTCCCTGGCAATAAAGAGGCGCTTCCGGCGTGAGTGAGGCGGCTCGGCGGAGTGATCGCAACGCGTGTTTGTGGAGCGTCCCGACCTCAGCGAATACGGGGTCATTATAGACCCGACCCCAGCGGTACAAACATTGTAAAGCGCCGCCAGTGGTGCCCTACGGCGAGCGATGGGCGCAGCGAAAACCCAAATATGTCAGTTAGGTCTGTGTGGTTTTTTGTTTCAATGTTTACCAGAAACGGAGAAAAGCGAACTATTTTTAAACGTGTCCAGGCGATTTGGCAACAGCGCTGGCGAGCGAGACAACGTGTAGCTTTATAAGGCAACATAAGGCTTCAAACGCCGGAGCGCGGCAGATACCATCCGAGTGTGTGATGTGGAAGCCCTCAGCGCCTGTGGCGAGCTCACACGGGCGATGACGCCTCCCGCGTGGGAGGCGACACGTCGCGAATGAGAGATAAGGGACACTCGCCACGGCTGTCCCGAAAGAAAGGTTATGGCGCGCGATACTCCTGCGTCGAGCCGTGACAAGCCGCATGGGAACAGAGGTGGTCGCATCCTCTGCGTGGCCACACCTTGGCCAAGTGACGGGGAGCCCGGTTATGATCCCAATCGCCAACGGACGTCAGTTGCCGGGGCTGGGGATCGAACGCGGGACCGAGGTCGGCGGCGCTCACACGGCCCGCGCTCCCCACGGTTCGCCGCGCGGCTCCCGTTCGAACCCCGCTCCGCGGAGCCTCCAGCACTCCCCGACAGCTCCATCTGATACTGATAATTGCGGCGATGGTAACCGGCGGCAACGTGGGGGCCACTTACCGAGGATTGTTTTCCTTTCAGTATGCGTGGGCAGTTTGAAAACCGAGTCAGAATGTTACTCATGAAGAGATGGAGACCACGAGCAGCAACCACGAACCGTGAAAACAACGAGGCCCCGGCAGAGGGAACGAGGTGGTGAGCCGGGCTTAGCGCGCCATGTCTAACCCGTGCAGGCAGGGGCATGGCTATGCAGTGTGCAGGCGGTGCAACTGCTCCCGGACCTTATGAGCCGGAGGGGCCCAGGTGCCGCGCTGTGACGAGGCGGGTCGCGGTCACCTTGGCCCACGGGCCTCGCTCCATTCTGTGGATGACATCCACGCGGCGACACGGTGGCGCGGTGAGTAGCGCTGCCGCCACAGGGTCAGAAGGTCCCCGGTTCGATTCCCGGCTCGGGACCCAATCTGTGTGGAGTTTGCGTGTTCTCCCCGTGTCCACGTGGGTTTTCGCCGGCTACTCAGGTTTCTTCCCACAGTCCAAAAACATGCTGTCTAGGTTAATTGGATTGCTGACTAAATCGACCGTGGCGCTCCGAGATGGACTCGCGTCCCATCCAGGGAATATTGCAAGTTATCTGCTAACTTACCAACCCCTCCCCGGCGGGCACCTGATAAAATGAGCTACATAGCTCAACGGTTCCTTTCAGCTTAGATTTAAAAAAACCTGACAGACATGAAATGTAGGGGCTTATTTGCTCATCTTTGTTTAGGTGTCACTTGAAGAACACTCACGGCAGTGACGGTGGGAGGGATGATGCGAGGGGGCTGGGAGTGGGCGCCACAGTGACGGTGCGAGGGTCGCTTCTCACGAACCGTGTTCCGAACGGCCGCGTGGACACCGTGTCCGAGACACATTTCTGACAGAGGAAGGAGCAGGCCGATGTTTTGAAAGCACGAGATCCCCGGTGTGAAAGCGGCGCCCTCATCTCATTGTGTTTCACTCATCTCAATAACAAACGTGAAGATGCCTCCAAACGATGACGCTCAATAACTCAGAACGCGCGAGGATGCCTCCAACGCGCGAGGCGAATCGTCGCGAAGGAGAGAGAGGGAGGGCGCGACACCTGGTTCTGTCCCGTGAACTCCTGTCAACGAGCCTTCAACACTCTGCTTGGCCTCAAGGTGCACCTGGCCTGGCACAGGCGCTGTGGTGACGTCTCCGCCACTAAGTGGCGAACGGCGGTTGTTGTTGCTCGACACGGCCATCTCTAAAGAACAGCTTTGGAGAGCCATTCTCAGGAAGATGTTTCGTCACTTGTATCCGTTATTGAAGAGGCTTTTCTCTGCTCGCGTGAACATTTACAATGGGAGCAAGGCACGGGAATGCGACCTCGCGTGAGCCGCGGAGCGAGGAGGCGGCGGCGGCGGCGGCCTCGGCCATGAATGTCACCATTCAGGTTTTTCCACTCGAGCGAAATGGTCTCTCCGCGAGTCTCCCCGTCTATCGCCATGTCTCCCTCTTAGTCGCCATCAATCCCTCTCCGTCACCATCCCTCCCTCTGCTCGCGCCCAGGCCCGGCTGTGTGGCAAGGTCACGGTCACGGCTTGCCTGTGCGTGCGTGACCACTTGGCCTGGAACCTTCGCGCCTGTGTCTCTGTGTCGTCTCTGTTTGTGTCTCTGGCACCTGATTCGAGTTGCCGCGCGATACATTTGCTCAGTGAATCATGTTAGAAGTACACAGAGCACTTTAAAATGTTTCAAATCCTATTTTGATGGTTTAATGCGTTCACCTCATGGAACGTTTGCGTTCTCCAGCCACCAGAAGAGATCGTGGGCTTGTTTACACGCTGGGTTTCTCAGACCGTGGCTCCACTGCTGGTCTAGGTGGCCCAATGTTAACATATTGGTCCAGTCTGGAGAGAATTTGCTCGTGTTTGGAACAATGTTGACGACTTGAATGTTCCTCCACGGGCCGATCTCCATCTCTCAGAGAGCCGTTGGTCTGCGTGAGTTTCATCCGGGTTCCCCGGTTTTCTCCCACAACTAAACATATGGGAATTTATGAATTGGACGATAACATCATAATATACAAGGACGCAGCGTCTGGCGGGTTGGCGCCAGCTGACCACGTGGCTGCCTCCCCCCACCTCTCTGCGGTTTCCTGCAGCGCTTTGGGACTTTATGTGGGGTCACGGCTACCCTCACTACGATGAAACAGAGAAACGTTTGACCCTTTCTGGCGATAATACACGTGTTGAGATGTTCAAACACCAAATAGACAGGCTTCACGAGGTATCAGGTTTGCGATAACCACGCGTGCTTGAGGAGGCAAAACATGAAAAGTACCTTGATCAGAAAGGGCCAAACCTTTAACAGCCCGACCCGAGCTATTCATGCATTGATACCTGTGGTGTCCTTGAGCTGTCGTTTGGAGACATGGTCTAACACTGGTGAGACAAGGCCACAAAGAGGGCTGTCTAGTGTGGACCAATCATTTTCAAGGACAATGCATATGTTGTCAATGTACAGTGTGATGGTTGCTCTTCCGAGCTGTTTTTTCGGGATAGCCGTGTCACTGAGCGCCCTCCCTCTCTCCCTCGCTACGTTTCTCCTCCCACGTTGGAAGCATGGGAGCCACGGTGGCGCAGTGAGTAGCGCTGCCGCCTCACAGCAAGAAGGTCCCAGGCTCGATTCCCAGACCGGGTGCCGTGTGGAGTTTGCACGTTCTCTCCGTGTCCGCGTGCCCCCCGGTGCCCTGAGATGTTGTGACTTGCTTACCCCTCCCCGCTGGACGACTGTTAAAAAAGCGCTACATACGATTCCATCCATCCATTGTCAGAAACCGCTTAATCCTATAGATAGAGGATCGCGGTGAGTCAGAGCCTATCCCGGCAAACACAGGGCGTAAGGCAGGGCTATACCCACGGGTGTAACCGTGGCGGCCCCCGCGGTCTACCCGCGCCTCCAGACCCCGTGAGGAGTGACGGGGGTCCCCGCGCCGCGAGGCTTCAGGATGTCGCTCCCGGAAGACGCGGCTTTCATGTGGGAGTCGCGACGCGAACGAGGTCACGGCTGGGTCACGCTTCAATGGATGTCCTTTTTACTCAAATGGGGTTTTTTTTCCAGACTCATTGATGGCAATTGAGCCCACACAGTGGCATTTGCAGAGCTTGTGTGGAGGGGAAGCCGAGCTATAGAATGTGCGTGTGCAGGGTGTGGGTCGGAGGCGGTGGGGAGCTGGCTATCGGCTGGAGACGTGAAATCCGCGGATTTCGTGGAAAGTTAATAATAATAATATAATAATTTCTATTTATATAGCGCCTTTCACCCGAGGGTCACAAAGCGCTGCAAGTTGGCTCCTGGCAGCTGACGGCGATCGGCTCCGCGCCGCGTGGACCTCGGCTTCGTCCCTCCTGTGCGACGCCACCGTCGTTCTCTTTAACAGTTGTCCAGCGGGGAGGGGTAAGCAAGTTACAACATCTCGGGGGAATGGGAGTAATTCAGGCAAGACAATTAACCTAGGCAGCATATATTTGGACTGTGGGAGAACATGCAAACTCCACCCGAGCAGGGAATCGAACCAGCGAGCTTCTTGCTGTGAGACAGCAGCGCTACTCACCGCTATGCCACCGTGCCGTCCTCACCATGGTGGTGGTGATGGTGGTGCGGTGACCCGAGGTGCGGTGACCCGGGGCCCGGGAGCCACCGTGCCCCCCGGGCTATGGCCGTTGCTGCGAGGTGAGGTGAAACCACGGCAACGCGGCTCTCGGCTTGACTCAAATATTTACAGCGAGGAACTTAATTGAGCGGCCGCTTCACCGGGTGACCCCGCGCCCGCGGCGTCCCGCGCCCGGGCCGCGGACGGGTCACGTGGGCAGCGATTTAGCGGGCGCGGCCAGGCGGCAGCCCGGCTCTCCACACGGGCAGCACTAGGGCAGCGGGGGAATGTGAACTCACGGGCGATGATGGACCCGCTCCGTGGACATTTCCCAGACGGATGAGAGCAGGATGTGAGTGTTGCGCTCGGCGCGCAGTCACCGTGAATCACCCACACGCGTCGCTGCATTCCTACCACCTGCACACCTGGACTCACACACAAACACACGTGCTATCACACAGACAAATAGCATTCGTCTAGCAGACACTAGGTGTCGGGGCAAGTGCTGATAGCGAGCGTCTGCGAAGGTCGGCATGCGCACGTGTCCGCAGTCCCACGCCCGTCCGTCTTTGTCTCCACGGCGCTGATGTTCGCACGATGCATCGGGTACTCATTGGGAGTAGGATCGAGCTCGAGGAGGCTGAGGACCGGGTCGGATGTCACCCGGCTAGAATGTTCCACGTGGTCGGAAATATAACCAGGCCCCCAGGTCCCTGTAGCACAGTGCGTTAATCACTACGCCACCGCTCCCCGTACTGTCACAAACGTATTAATGCAAAACGTACGCTCGCGTTAGCACTTCGAAGAATCGCAAAGAAGAAAGAAGAAGCACTGATACTTGCGCGCAGTTCACCGTATAGTCTATGTACTGTATGGGTGTGTCTGCGTGCACACACGCACACGTCACTCTGCATGGAGCACCAGCCCTGGCTACAAGGCCGTGTTTTCTGGCATCCAATCAGGGTTAAATAATGAATCCCTTTTGCAATGGGGATAAAGGCGCTCATTCATTCCGTGCGAACAACATGTGCATAAACAAGCCTATAGAAATATCCTATAAGTGCCCTCCGCGTTATGGGACGGAGCTCTCGCTCGGAGCCCCCCCCGTCCCCGGGCGGCCCCGTGGGGAATAGGATGGGAATCCTACACCGCCCCCCCGCGCCCCTCCCAGCCAGCCCAGGGGCCTCCAGCCAGCAGGGGGGGGCCTCCAGCCAGCAGGGGGGCCGCACCACCTCGGCGTCAGGCGGCCGTATGCCCGGCACGTGGACGCGCTCACGCCGCGCGTGGAAGAGCCATCGTGTGCGCAGGCGGTGCAACTGCCCCGGGGCCCATGGGCCGGAGGAACCCTAGCGCCACGCTATGGATAGAAGGCCGTGGGATAGGCGGCCCCCTTTCATTCCTAGCACAGGGGCCCATGCCAAGCTCGCAACGCTGCTGGCCACCGTGAGTGGGTGGGGCAGCCTTTGCCAATTACCCAGCGGAGAGACGGACTCAGCAGTGAGTGGATCAACTGCTACTCGGAGACGGAATGTGTGTATAATGTGTGAGTGAGTCGTGTGTGTGTGTCGTGTGTGCGAGTGTAATGGAAGCGGTGGAGAGCTTGTGTCAGGATGTGCATGTGAGCCAGATGGGACGGGCGTCCCATTCCGATTGTGTGACTCCCGTCTGCCATGTGTCAGGCCAGTGTGGAGCTATCATCACAGCGCGCTTGTTGAGCGTATTGTTGTCGACACAGAGCCGGCGTTTGTGCTGCTACTGAGACGCGCGCGGCTCATGTGCACGACACTGGGCGGCACGGTGGCGCAGTGAGCAGCGCTGCCGCCTCACAGCAACAAGCGCCCGGGTTCGATCCCGTGATAAAATGAAAGAGCATATGCAGCCCTTGAAACCACCTATCATCACCTTCTACACCCCGTAGTCCTCGCAAGCGGATGGGGTCGGGTGTTCGGGCCGCACGGATGGGTGCGCTGTCCGCAGATACGTTCCGGGCCGTCCTTCTGGCTCCCGAACACGTAAACAACGCGTCGAATTTTCCAAATATTATTGCCACTTCTGGTTTTGCGTCTGGTTGCGAAAAATGATTAGATGAATGCAATTTGATCATCGGCAGACTGCATTACTCGTTGTGTTTGGCAACGCGGCGCGGGCGGGCGATGAGGTGGAGCGGCGAGCGGTGGCGCCACCCTCCTCCTCCTCGCCCTCCTTCCGGGGGGGCCCTCTCTCTGTGCCGCCCTTGTTTTGCCGGTAACACGATCGGGCGGCTGCCGGGCAGCACCGCTGTTCCGTCTGCACTGCGGTTCGCGCTGCCGCGATGCCACCGCCCGTCTCCACCACCACCATCTACCAACTTTAATCTCACCACCAGCAGCCACTCTCATCATCACCATCACCGCCTCAACCATCACCATGACCACCGCCAGCACCACAGACAAAGATCCCCTAACAGACTGTAGGGGCAAGTGCCGTTAGCGAGTAGCACCTATGAAGGTCGACACGGCACCCGAAGAGAGTGACCAACACCACGCCCGGCCGCCTTTATCTCCCTAGTGGTGATGTTTACACACCGCACTAGGTACTCACTTGAGGCTGAGTCGACCTAGAGGAGGCCCAGGACCGGTTCAGAAAATCGTCACTGGTGCTGCCCGTGAGCGGGAATCGCACACGAACCACCATGTTGGTAGCACAGCGCTGTAACCGCTGCACTACCACCCCCACCCCCCCGCGATAACCACCAGCACGTCTGACAGCACCGTAAACACAGCCCAGATCCCTCGCTCCCATCCCGCTCCCATATCGCCGTGTGTTGTTTTTCATTCTTTGGTGAAGTCCTCCTTTCGTACCCTGCTGACCCAGCGTCATGTTTCTCACCATCGCTTGCGCGGCTCGATAACGGGGTGTGCGTGGGATGGCCGGGACACGTGATGGAGATGGATTGTTCCGCACCCCGACTTCACTGTGGCATGCTGCTGTCGGTCCCGCTAGTGAATGTCCAGTGATTTACGCCCTCGGATTACGAGCGGCCGGCGTTCTCCGTGCCCCGCTGCCCGCCGACCCTCGGCGGCCGCGACGGGCGACGAGAGGAGTCGCTGTGCTTGTCTCAATTCCAGGAATGCGGGCAGAGAAATTAATTTCCAATGAAGGGCACGTTTATTTGGTCCACGTGTCCTGGCCGGCGCGTTTGAACCATATGTCCTTACATGGTGAGGAGCCGGGCCGCGTCCTCACCCGCGCTCGGCGGGAGCAATCATCCATCCATCGGCACCGCGTCCCGCGCGGCTTACCCATACCTGCGCACACACGTGCTCTCTTGACTTTGCTTATTGTATCCCATCGGGCTAAACCTGCCCTGCGCTTGCTAAAGTACCCGGCGATTTGTTTTTTATTGGAAGGTAGGGGGGAGTCAAAAAGTCGAGTTGCGTTTTACGACGTGGATACTAAAGGCCGATCTTTATTGGTGAGGTTTATACGTGAATTGCTTTCTGGTGTGTGGGTGCCGTTCCGCCCTACGAGGGTTTTTTTTCCTCCCAGATAAACAAATGAATGGTTGGATACCCTTTTCTCCGAAGCAGGTGAGAGAGCATTTGGGCAGGGGTGGCTTGCGGTTGTGCGTAACCGTACAGTACGTCCTCTATATATAGTGCGTGTGTGGGTTTAATTTATCCACAGAGCCGCGTGCCAAGCGGCGGCGTGGGCCCCGCGTCTCGCGCATTGCGGCCTCGCCGCTGATGCTGGGAAAGCCGCGCGGATGTGTCGGCCGAGCGAGGGCCCCATTGCGAAACCAGCGCGCGCTCCACGAAACCGGACCCGCGGCGTTAATTGGTAAAGGCTGGCCCCGGGTCTCGTGTCGCCGCACTTTGGCCGGACCAACGATTTGGTGGCAAAGGGCGGCGATGCCGGTGGTGGCATTCTGCGAATATTCTGGAAATGAGAGACGGACTTCGCTCGCTCGCTCGCTCGCTTGCGGACGCGCCATAACGGACGGCGTGTGCCGTGCCACGGCTCGTTAGTTGCGACGACTCGTTAATTGTACTGAAGTAACGCCTGACGATGCCTCCAACGTGGGAGGTGAAACGTCGCGAGGGAGAGATGGAGATCGCTCAGCGACACGGCTATCCCGAAAGAACAGCTCTGAAGAGCAACCATCATGACTCGTTAATTGCAGTGGCTCGTCAAGCGAGGCGGCCGGGGCCACGCCCTCCCCGCTCACCCTGCGGTGGCCAAGCACTACTTATTCTCTCAGGACATTGAACACGAGCGAGCAGACAAGCTAGAGAGAGAGATGTGCCTAGGGCTTCCTTTCTCGCCGAGTAATTCCCAGATGACAGGCGGACCTGGTAGAGCCAGCAGAGGAAGCGTGACTCGCATCCACAGCGAGCGGCGCTCGAGACGGGGGCACGAGGCGAGACATTCCACCGGTGGATCGTGAAGTTGAATCGCGCGGCCAATCTTCCCTGGCAGTGGTCCCACGCTGATTAGCTGTGCTCAATAAGCGGGACTTCAGCGCCGGAGTGAAGCGGCTGCGCCTGTCTCAGCCAAGGTTGGCCTCCGAGCTGGCAGCCTGCTCCAGGCACGCGAGGGCCTCCTGCCCAGGGCCGGTCTTAGTGAGTCTGGGGCCCCAAGCTACATTTAATGATGAGCCGCCCCCCGCGCCCCCACACACTGATTAAAAAGCACTCAATCCCCCCAATGAATGTTGCAATAATGGTGTTAAATTTTAATTTTAGATTTGATAGATGGATTTACTTTAATCGGACACCAAGCAATAAACAAGCATTTTTTTGTATACGTGACTAATCAATTGTGAAACTATTTTGGAATTTACTGGGGTAGGTTTTCACTGCTGGATGTAAGATAGTTCTTATTCAAAGCAGTTGTTTTGGAATTGTCTGCATTCTGAACGTCGCTGGGCCAAACGCGGCCACCGTCTCCCCTCCCCCAACCTTTCCCGTGGGGCCCCCCGCAATTGTCTGGGTTGCCCCACGATTAAGACCCTGGGTGCTGCTGTCTGTTTGCCCAGAGCAAAGCGAAGTGCCGGGCGTCCGTCTTTGGCGACATTGAGGCGTCAGAGCTCACAATGGGTTGTGTTTTTTACCGTCTCTCCGGGCCGTACTCGTGAGGGCTCTCGCCCTGAGCACACAGGAGATGTCCACACGTCGGAGGTCATTCACGGGAATGTGCAGGGTGGGGCGGCGCTCATCTCACACGGTCGGCTGTGCAGCCAGCTATGCCGCTGTAGGCTGAGGAGGTCTGGCTGGCGGGGGGAGTGTCAGGCAAGGAAGGTGTTTGGCTATGACGCTGTGATTAGCTGTGAGGTTGTTTGGTTGTGTGAGTGTCCACATCACAAATCAGGGGTGCTCTTAGTAAGTCTGGGGCCCAAACACACACACAAATAATACAAAAGCAGTGACATGAATGTCGCTCGGCCAAACGACCGGCCATTCCCCCCCCCCCCAGAAGGGGGCCCGCCTGCAATAGCCTGGGTTGCCCCATGGCGGAGACCGCTAGTGGTCACAATGCTGAGCTGTTGCTCCGACTCGTCGAGCGACACACACGGGCCCGCGCTGCTGCAGGGCGGTCGCCGTGTCCGTCGGAGGGCGCGGGGCCCCGTGCTCACGCAGCGCGAGGGGCGGTGAGCCGAGCGGCCACACCGAGAGGGCCCGCGTGCCAGAGGCGCACGGCTGGAACCGAGCGCCCGTTGGGGCCGGGCGGTGAGTGAGAGGCATCTCCGTGGCTGTCGCCCGCGGAGCCCTCACGTCATTCCTAGAGGCGCGCCATCGCCTCCTTATCGCGCCGCGGGGAGATGGTGCGGTATAAATACTCGTGATAAAAGAAGGGCCGGTGACGCGGTGCCTTGCCGTGCCACCGGGGCTGATAGCGACGCTCCCAGGGCCGAGCATCGGAGCGGTTCCCGGGCGGGGGGGGCACGGGGAGTGGGGGGCACGGGGAGTGGGGGGGGCACGGGGAGACATCCATGGGCAGGGTGGGGCAGCTGGCGACTCCCCTGAGCCACGCAAAGCCATCTTTAATTCAGTCAACTAGTTGAGAATTGCTCTCCATAGCTGTTCAGTCGGGATAGCCGTGTCGAGTGTTCCTGCTGCTCTCTCTTTCGCGACGTTTCCAATGCGGTAGGCGAAACGTCGCGATGCAGACAGCAGCAGGAATTCTCGACACGGCTATTTCGAAAGAACAGCAGCGATTGTCCGATGGATATACTCGTTCCTGCCACGGTTAATGTAGAATTCCCGATCCTGACTCGGGCTGTGAGCAGGAGATGAGCGCCGGTGCTGGGTGGGGGCCGCGCCACCCACTCTCCCGCCTAGCGGGTACGCGTCCCCGTTCTTTCGGGGGGGGGGGCACCCACAAAACAGGTCCGCAGGGCCCCCCTTTCCGAGAGCACCATGCAGCGAGACCTGTCCTCCACGCTCATCCGAGCAACACATCACGTTGCCGTTGAGCGTGGCGATGGTGAGCGGCGGCCAGCCGAGACATTATCAGGACATACCTTGGCGGGCACAAGTGCTGGCGCGAGGGGCACGGCCAAGGGGAAGGCAGCTGTTACTGTGCGGCGCGGCACAGGCCAGCCCGCGCGCCAGCCCGCGCTGAGATGGGCGTGGGCCTCAGTCGGTGAATACAATAAACACGGTGCGGGCCGCGTCAATGAGCAGCATTGTGGCCGCGCCAGGCGGAGGGTGAGCCACATGCTCCGCATCGCCTCCGCCTGCGTTCCTCCGACGTTCCCCCCCACCACCTCCCACCGTGACCCCCCCCGCCGTGACCCCCACCGTGACCTAGCCGAGCGGGAGGGTTGCTGGGGGGAGCAGGGTGGACCGAGCCCGTGTGGCGAGCGGACGCACCCCGCTCCTCTCCTGCCCCCTCGTGGCAGCCGCCCGTGTCCCGCGACTCAGCGGCGCGTGTGCTCCCGCTCAGCGGCCAGGTTGTGTGACAGGCCGAGTAAACACCGCGCTCGCGGTGAAGTCACGACGGAATAGAGCCGGAATAGAACCGAGAAGCTTATGTGCTGTGGGGCGGCAGCGCGACTCACCGCGCCACCGTGCCGCCCCTCCGCCCAGTGTTACTCGCTACGCATCATGTGCTGTGGTGTCCTCCGAATGCGACGACGCTCATGATGACGCCGGTGTCCTCCTCCCAGCGTGGTGTCTCACACGCCGTGCCGCTTGTGCCACGTGTGCCGTCCCGCAGGGGTGAGCTGCGATGAGGTGAACTCGGCGCTGCTGGGGGAGACGACGCAGATCAACTGCGACTCCGCGCGCGACGCGCAACTCAATCCCGGCACGGGGAGCACACGCACCGTCAACTGGTTTTACGTGAGTTCCTCCACCGCTCTGCTCCGCGAATCCCTGTCGGGAAGGCCGCTCTTGTGCAACTCCAACTCTGTCACGGTGGGATGATGTTCTGATATAAATTAGGACCGCAGACTCACTGCTAGAATTCTGTAAACACATCTGTAGATATGACCACAGTCACAACAATAAGCACAACATTTATTTACTTAACCCCGGCCCGCTCTCGCAAACGGCGCCACCTGGCGGTAACGCGTTCCCGCCCCGTCTCGCGTTCCCACCCCGTCTCGTGTTCCCACCCCGTGGAGCAAACCGCGCGCTTGCTGTCGTCGGCAGGAGCGCCCCGGCGCGGCGCGCACGCCCCTGTTCGTGCGCGACAACTCCACGTGGCGACTGTCGCCGGGCTCCAAGTTCGAGGATCGTCTGGTGCTGGACCACGACCAGCACCTGATGCTGCAGGGCGTCCGGGTGCAGGACCAGGGGACCTTCGTGTGCGTCACGCAGGAGGGCGAGATGAAGACGACGCTCGAGGTCTACGGTGAGTCGCGGCCGTCGCCGTGCCGACCGCCGTGCCCGGGCCGAGGCCCCGCGCCCGGGCCGCTCGCCGCGCTCGTCGCTTCGTCGTCGTGTCCGAACGTTCTCTCTCTTCCGGGGACCTGCTCTCCACGGCCGCTCTTTCGGGATAGCCGTGTCGAGCGTCTCTCTCCTTAGCGACGTTCTGCCTCCCGCGTCGGAGGCATCGTCATCGCGCGTTCTGATGGAGAGAGAAGGAACGCTCGACACGGCTGTCCCTATGGAACAGCTACGGCGAGCATGGTCATACGCGGAGCTGTCGGAACCTTCATCGGTGCATCTTCTCTCGTTTGACAGCGCTGCCGGACAAGCCGCTGATCGTGGGGAACCCCGCCTACGTGGTTATGGACGCCGAAAAGCAAATGGTGAATATGCCTCGTCGCGGAAAGCGTAGCGGCGCGCTGAATCACTCACGCGGCATCGTCCTAGCTAAACATTCATAGCGCTCCTGCAAAGCAGTTCATCTAGAGCAGTGGTCTCCAACCTTTTTAAACGCAAGACCACCTTTAGAATTGCAACACAAGTTCTACCATTACAAACGTCACTGAAACCCCAAAGAATGTACGCTGGGCATAACGCTCACGTGGTCTTAGTGTGACAGATGTGCTTTCTGTACACTATCTGTGAGTGCTGCACCCTATCTACAGCCGCTTGCATGAACGAGCACACGGGGCTCACCGTCCGCAAAACGACGTCACTCCCCTTCGTCGCGAGTTCCCGTTCCCGCACACAGTCAGTCGCTGACGCGGCCGGCTTTCCGCGCGTCCCTCGCAGATCGGCAAGTGCAGGTCGAGCGGCAGCTACCCCGAAGCGAACCTCACGTGGTACAGGGACAGCGAGGCCCTGGCGGACAAGCCTGCGGACGGTAAGGGCGCCGCATTGCGCGTGATTGATCAAATAAACAAATAACAATACAGTTATACATTGCGATGGGGGGGGGAAAAAACTAATTATCGGTATCTTATTGAACATTGAGAGGGATGTGCACGCGTGTGCTGCAGGCGTGTACGTGGAGAAGAGCGTGGAGCACGAGTCGAGCGGCCTGTACGCCGTGGTGGCGACGCTCTTCCACCGGCCCGCCATGCAGGACATGCACGCCTTCTACCACTGCGAGGTGCAGTACTGGCTGTCGCACAAGCAGCTCGACCGCAAGAAGTCTGAAGACATCAAGATCCTGCTCAACTGTGAGGCCCGCACCGCCGGCCCACGTGCCCGCGTCTCTCCGCGTCTCACGCGTGTCGCGCCTTGTTTCTCCGCGCCTCTCCGTTTCTGACCCGTGTCTCTCCGCATTTCTCTGTGTATCTCTCCGCGTCTCACCCGTGTCTCTCCGCGTCTCACCCGTGTTTCTTGGCGTCTCTCCGAGCCATCCTCGCTTGCCGCGGCGTCACGAGTCGCGCGGCCGCCACCGGGGAGCGAACGGCTGCTGCCGCCGCCGCCTTTGTTCGCAGACCCGTCGACGCATCTGAACCTCACCATCGAGTCGCCGCTCCCGCCCATCAAGCAGGGAGACAACGTGACCCTCAAGTGCGTCGTGGACGGCACCTCGGAGCTCGAGTTCACCCTGCAGAGGATCAAGGTGAGGCCGCCGCGGCGGCTGGCACGCGGTGCTGTGTGCGCGACGCGGTCTATCGACGCGGCGTGGTGTGCGCGACGCGTCTGACCGGCGGCGTGTGTCCCGCAGGAGGACGGGAGCGTGCTGGAGGAGCTGCACGTCGGGGCCCAGTCCACGTTCACGTTTGCCGTCACGCGCAACCACACCGGCCTCTACCGCTGCAGCACGATTGACTTCGACCGGTCGGGCGACGACTCTCTGACGAGCAACACCTCCATGGAGGTCAACTGTGAGTCGCTGGCGACGCGCCGACACCCGCGCGGGCGGTCGGGGCGCGCGGCCCGTGCGGCGCGGGCGTCGGCGAAGGTGCGTTTGGTGACGTGTGGCGGTTGTGGCGTGCGGCAGGGATCGAGGACGTGGCGGTGACGGTGACGCCGCCGAGCAACCACACGCCGCCGGGGAGCTACGCGGTCATGGCGGGCGCCTCGCTCACCATGGAGTGCAGAGGCCACTCCAACAAGCTGCTCGCCATCTCGTGGACCAAGGTGAGAGTCGGGTGCGGGGGGGTGAGAGTCGGCGGGCACCGGGTGTGGGTTGGCCGGCACATGTCGGTGCGGCGATGGAGTGGTGAATTCGTTTTTTAGGGCCTTTGATTGTGGATCATCTGAATACGGTGGTTTGCTTTCCTCCCACGTGAAAATGACACACGAATAGGCCGACGGAGCAACACATGACGGGAGGACCAATCCAATTGTCTCAATCGCATAGCCACCCTGCCGCCACCCTGCCCGAAATCACCGGCACACTTCTTTCGAGATTAAATATACGCGTGGCGGTAAGTCCCCACCGACCCTGTAGTGCGAGCAGTGTCTCCGCGCGCGAGCCGCCGTCGCCGCCGTCGCCGCGTGATCGCCGCCGCTGTGCTCGCAGGACGGGAAGCTCCTCTTGCAGAGCAGGCGGCTGCAGCTGTCCGCCGTCGACTACACGCACGGTGGCGCCTACGCGTGCCAGCTGGCCGTGCCCAGCGTGCCGGGCCTCATCGAGAGCAGCGTCGTGCATGTCAGCGTGCAAGGTGAGGTCCTCCTCCCCCCTCCTCCACCCGGCCGCTCGCTCCTCGCGGGAGCAGCGCGGCTCGCGAGCTGGCGCCGCGTTGGCTCCGTATAATAACAGCTAATAATGATTTTAATTTTACATCTATAACGCGTGGCACATATTCATTGTAGTAATAATTATATGTCGAAGGTAATCATTCGAAGAGAGACCGACTCAGAGGCGTAGCGAGAAAAGTGCAGAGAAGCGGAGGAGGCAGCCAGGCGGTTTGCCGGCGCCAACATATCGCCAGACGCTGCTTCCTATATATTATGATGTTATCGGCCAACTAATTAAGTTGTGGGAGGAAACCGAAGAACCCGGAACAAACCCACGCAAAACAGGGAGAGAACACACAAGGTCCGCACAGAAAGGCGCCCAAAGCGGGAATCGAACTGCCTCGGCAAGACCGTTCTTTCTGCGAGGCGCAGATGTTACCACTGTGCCACGCGTCGAGCGATGCGGTTTACTTTTCGTGGTTAAGCAAAGATGTGCGACGCTGACCGCCGCGTTCAGTTGACCCCGATCGCGACCGCTCGGGCGACACCAGCGCCGCTGTCGGTCACCGAGCGGCGGGCGACCCCGGCTGAGGTTCCGCCACGAGAGATACGTGTTTATTATTACGGCGGAAAATACCCGGTGAGCTTGCAAGCTCTTTACGGGATTCCTGTGATGGAGTGGCGGCCCATCCTGGGTGCAGCGCAACTCGTATCTTTTGACCACCGGGGGGAGGCGTGGGCCTCATGGGGCAGGGTGGGGGGCGGGCGGCTGTGGGATGCGGGCCACGTGCACCTCGTGTCCCCGCGCGTGCAGGAAAGCCGCATTTCACAGCGGCGGAGGTGATGACGGCGCCCGGCAAGCTGACCATGGTGTGCAGCGCCAAGGGAAACCCGCGGCCGGTCATCACGTGGAACGTGCCGCAGAAGCCGGTGGGTGCCCCCCCAGTACCCCCTCCCCCCGGTACCCCCTCATTCCCTCGTTTCCAAGTCCCAGCTGATTGAGACCGCCGCTGCGAAGCTGCTAACCCGCAGGTGAATCCGTGATCACTCACTTAACCCGACAATCTATCCACTGGCATCCTGTCGGTTCTCGGATTCGTGCTAAGGCTGCAGGGACTGTGTTTACAATCCTCTAGGGTCTTGCCCCTGCCTCTCTCTATCCCACGCTCCCCTCCAGCACGCCGCCTCCGCTGCTGGAGCATCGCCGCGCACAGTCATCAACCTTCGCGCGTCCCGCCTTCCCGGCTTCCTCTCTCCCAGTCACTGGAGTTTCCTTTCTAACTCCGTGCAGTTGAGACTTTGCACTCGAGGTGGCTGGGTGGCACAGTCGGTAACATCTGCGCCTTCTCTCAGAAATAAGGTCCTGCCTCGGGGGTTCGAATCCCGCCTCGGGCGCCTTTCTGTGTGCAGTTTGTGCGTTCTTGCCCTGTTTCCAGTTTCATCCCACAACAATAAAACACTATAATTAATTGGCGGCTTGGCGCCGGCTGGCGGGTTGGCTGGCTCCCCCCCACCTGCGTAATAAATTGCCCCCGATGCCCTGTGATGGACTGGCGTCACATCCTGGGTAAAGACTTGCCTTGCGCCCTGTGTCTGCCAGGATAGGCTCCGGCTCGCGGCAACCCTGTACAGGATTACGCAATTTCTGACAGTGAGATGAGAAACTTGTTCAACTCACGACTCAAGGCCCGTCATGTTTCCATGCACATAGCGCTATCCTGTTCCCCGTCCCATGAAGTGTATGGAGATGCGGTCGCGGTGAGCCGCTGCCGCGTGACAGCGCGTTGTGCCTCCGCCGCCAGCGCGCATCCCTCCCGGCATTGAGCGGTGACGGCGCGTCCCCGGCCCGCGTGTGACGCAGGCTGAGAGCAAACTCGGGCCGTGGGAGGTGCGCAGCGCGGTGGCGGTGCCCTACGGTGCCACGCAGGTGATCACCGAGTGTGTGGCCAGCAACATGCACGGAGCCGCAAACAAGCGGCTGTTCGGACCCACGGGTGAGTCCCACCTCTCCAAACACAGAGCTCCCCCTGTAGCCTCGATGGACTGTCGGGACAAGTGCTGTTAGCGAGTAGCACCGATGAAGGCCGAAACGGCACGCGACGGAGTGGGTTTGTCGACGGATGCGTTGAGTTTTTAGATGTTTCGTGACTGAAACTTTCCGCGGCGAATACGCGGTGACGGTTATTGGCTGTGGAGCGTTGACTGTCCGCCCGCCGTCACCGTGACCTCGTGTTCCCTGTGTTCGCAGTGCCGCCGCCCGTCAGCGAGAGCCCCCCTCCGTCTCCCCGTGAGTCCCTCCGTCGACACCGCGTTGAAGCCGCACGCCTACACACATCCCACGCGTCTGCGCCCTTGTCGCACCGCGGATGCGTAACCGCCCGTCGCTCGTGCTCGGTGGGGAGCGGTGGCTCAGTCGTTAGCGTGCTGGGCTACAAACCTGGCTATCACCCGAGTTCGAATCCCGCTCACGGCTAACACCAGTGACGATTTTCTGAATCGGTCCTGGGCCTCCTCTAGGTCGACTCAGCCTCAAGTGCGGTGTGTAAACATTGCAGGTGGCCGGGGATGGTGCTGGTCACTCACCTGCTCGTGTGCCGTGTCGACCTTCATAGGTGCTACTCGCTAACGGCACTTGACCCTACAGTCTGTTAAGGCTATGTGTTGGTGGCCCACAATCCCCGGCGTGCCCCCACAATCCCCGCGAGCACCGGTGGCGTTGGGTTAAAATCTCTCCGGGAACCCACCCCAACCAGCGACCCCAGTTAACGGGGTTACGTAAAAGAGAGAAAAGGTATTACCCTTTCTGTCAATAATACAAGTGTTGGCTTCTTTAAAAACCAAATAGACACATTTTTGTCAAGTTTGTAACAAGCCACACGTGCTTGTGGCAAAACATGCAAACGGAATGCGTTGATAATGGATGCCTCGCCTTTGAAACCGATTGGCCCACACCCGAGACAGCCGTCTTGATCGCCTAGTCTCACCAGTTTTTGCCAAATGTTGCCAAAAGGCAAGCGGCTCGGAGGACAACGCAGATATCACCTTCTGAGTTTATGAGAAAACATTTCCAGGATTTCTGTCACTTCTGATAGTGCGACTAACCGTCCCGATTCACGACCACGAACGCCGAATCGCGTTCCCTCTGGGATTTCCGCTGTGGGAGCGGCGTTCCCGAGCGTTCCCGCTCGATCCCACCCCTGGTCGCGAGTGACGCCGCGTCCCCGTGTCGCCGGCCAGACGCCTCGGCCACGAGCACGAGCAGCAAGACGGTCATCATCGCCATCCTCATCGCGCTGCTCATCTTCTTCCTGGTCGTCGCCATCATCTTCTGCCTCTGCAAGAAGTACAACCTCTGCTTCAAGAATCGCTACAGCCCGTAAGTGACCGCGCGTCGCGCTGCGTGTCGCACCGGGGGCCCCGTGGGAAAGGCAATTGGCGGCCGACGGAGCCGAAGCATCGCTCAGAGCGCCGTCTGTACCGCGTCGCGCAGAATCGGAGCGCCGCCCTGCACTGTCACATGGAATCAACGCAGTGTGCAGCGTAAATTACGCGGCAGAACTGCCGTGCCGTCTTTGTTTACTAAGATTGAAATCAAATTGTGAAAACAAACATCACTTTGTATTTAGGGGCCTCGGCGACAGCTCCAATAATAACTTAAATTATTTTAATTAAAATGAATTGCATCGTTTAACAGCAGGAATGCAAATGCGTTTAGACAATATCCCAAAGCAGCCTGTCAATCTCACTTGAAATATCACGCTATAGACATTACCAGCCGCATATCGCCGAATTGTAAACCAGCTCGCTTAGTGTTTCCCCACGCTCGCGATAACACCGTAACCTTTTACGATGTGTTGCTTTCTCAACACGTGTGCTGTGTTTGTTTCGAGTCTTGGGGGACGCTCACCTGGGTTTCAATCAATCGATAATAATTAGCGACACGCTTCGGAACGCGCCCGATCCCGGCTCGCCGTGTTGTCCGCGTAACGCGCCGCGTCATCGCGGCCAGGTTCGGCCGCCGGGGGCTCCCGTATCGCCAGAGGGCCGCAATACCATCGTGACTCTGCTCTGCTGCAGTGTCTCTAAAACAGTAGTCTCCAAGCTCACTCACCCGCGCGTCACTCACCCGCGCGCCACTCACCCGCTTGCATGACCCCCCTCCCCCCGTCACCCGTCACCACAAGGACGAGCAAACAGACGCAGAGCTCGGCCGGGGCGGCCCCCGACACGTACATGGCGCCGCCCGACCAGGACCTCAAGGAGCCGTCCATGGCCTAATCCGTGGCCTAATCGCGGCCACTCGAGGTGAGCGGGCGGCACGGGCCCGGCTAGCGAGCAGCAGGGAGATACCCGCGGAGGGTTTTTGTCCGTCCGCCCCGTTCACACGCGGCGGGGTCGGTGACGACACCGGGGTCACGGGAGTCGCGACCCCGCCCGCTATGACCGGTGTGCCGCCACGTGCGTGCTCTTGTGAGCCGGGGAAAACTCGAAGAGCCCGGCTGTGTAGCTCTTTTTAACAGTTGTCCAACAAGGAGGGGTAAGCACGTTACAACATCTCAGGACGCCGGGGGCAATTAACTCAGGACGGGTAACCTGGGCAGCGTGTCTTTAGACTGTGGGAGGAAACCGGAGTACCTGGCGACAACCCAGGTGGTTTTTTTTGCAGGAGGGGGTGATGTTGCTGCTGTGTGTAATGCAGTAATTTGCAGGTCATTTATTAGCACTGGGATGTTGGGCCAATAGCAGTTACACTGCATAAATATTGGGAATCGAACCCAGGCTGTGAGGCACAAGAGTTACAGCGCCCTGGTGGCCCGGCCTGGATTGTCGTGATCGACGCTGACCCGTTGTGTCCTGTGCCGCTGTCGTCTCCGTTCGCAGGAATCGCCGCGGGGGCGTCACGGCGGCGCAACGCGCGTGTAAACATCGCAAGATCGGAATCGAGTTGCTTTCTGGGAAATCCTACTGTATTATACGCTTGTCGTGCGCCGCGATCGCCTGTCCGCATCAATCCCCATCCTACATCCTCCTCCTCCTGCTCCTGCGACAGCTGTAGATGAGAGCGGCGCACTCACGCGCCGCGCGCAGACGACGAGACGGGCCGCGGAGCGACGGGGTCCGTGCGTGTGCGAGCGTCGCTCCTCCGCCGCGCGCCAGTCGCCCGCGCTCGCCGCTCCAATCACGCGCTCGAGCGGCGATCGGCCCCGACGCCGCCGTGGGCCACTCGGCCCGTCGCCCGGGTTGGCGGGAAGCAGCGGCGCGCGGGCGGGAGGCCGCTTCTGGGCCGGGGGGGCCGCCTAGACCCACGCTCGCGGAACGTGGCTCTCGGCCGCCTCCTCGCGCCCGGCAACGTGACCGCGGGCCAGCCCAGGGGATCGCGGCGGGGGGGGGGAGGAAGAGATGGTCGGTCCTTTGGCCGAGCGATTTTCCTGTCAGTGCTTTTTTAATTAGTGTGGGGAGGACTCATAATTGAATTTTGCCCAGGGCCCTGCAATCACCATGACCGGCCCTGCGCCCGGCAGCGGCTCACTCATCGAGCGTTTGAGTTCAGCGCTCGGCCGAGCGACGCGCTGAGCGAACATCGCGGCTGCCCAACACGACCCGACTAAAACCCACCGGTTACATTTGTGCGCGCGCCCCTCGCTATGAAGCCTCTCGCTAGGGAAGAATTTATGACTACTTTTTATATAAACTTGGGATGTTTTGATTTTGTATTTAACGTACAGGTGACTGTAATATTATTTCTTTGCAGGGTCTTTTATATGAGACGAGGTACTTGGCTTGGCTGGTGATCTTGCGCTTGCGATTGTTTCCCGACCCTCCGAGTTGACCTCCCCGTGCGGATCACGCGGGGCCCGGCGGGAGCGGCAGCTCCAGGCCAGTCGGCGTGCCTCGCGGCCCCGTCTCCACGCGGCCATGCGGACGACGCCAACTCCAACTTGTACAATTACACCCACGTGTGCTCTTTATGAAGGCAGGCTGCGTTTCAAACTTTCCATTAAGCTTCCTCCGTGTTGTTTTGCGTCACCTGTATCCAAAGTAAATGATTTTTCGCTCAATACAAGCGGCCGTGCCATCCATGTACAGCTTTGTGCCTGAAAAGTATTTTGTGGGATTTAATTATATGGTGTATAATGACACGAGGGCTGGTCAAAACGGTTTGAGACAGGAATCCTGGTAAGATAGCGGCGGCAGCTGACGTCCCACCTCAACGACGCACGGATCCTACGGCGCAAATAAGCGCCGTCATCACCGTGGGATCAGAACGTTTGTCCGCCCCACCTGTGTCGAGTGGTGAGGGTGTACAGTGTCACTGCCCGTGTGCTCTCCACTGCTGATGGGAATCTGAGAGATAAAGCCTTTGTTGTAACTCTGTGCGCTGTGGTTGGTGTCCAAGTCGCCGATGTGAGAAATGGGGTCGGAGCGATTGGTGTCTCGGACGGGCCATGGGGACGCGTGTCACGCCGTGTCACGCCGGGCCACGCCGGGCCACGCCGGGCCCGGCGACGTCAGGCTGTGCCGGGCCACGCCGGGTTGGGTCGGGCAATAATACAAGTGTTAAAATCTTTTCGTACGTTATCAAACCATCTTGTTTGCATACTTTGCCACAAGCATGTGTGGCCTATTGCAAACTGGACACTTTGTGGAAGGTGTCTATTTGGTGTCTTAAGATCTTTATACATCATCTGTACTCAGCCAGTGGTGGAAAGACCTCGTTTCTCTGGCGGGGATGAGTCTATCTATAGGACAATAATTGTTGACCTCCACAAAGTGGCGCTAATCTATTCTGTATATCTATTCCGAATAGCGCTAGGCATGCGTCATATAATGTGCTGATCTCTCAATCACTTTGTGATGCCACAACCAGCTCACTAGATGGCGGACATCGTCCTCGAGTGATCAGCACAGCTCCGGGCTGAGTTGTGCGATGATGGGCTGAGTTGTGGGATGATGGGCTGAGTTGGGCTGATAGGCCGAGTCAAACCACAACCAGGATTTGAACTCGCAACCTTCGTAGTGCAAGTCGCTCGCTCTACCGTTCAGCCTGCTGGCCTCGCTCCTATTACTTTGTGATAAAGGTGTTTTTTTCACAGACACTCACCCACTTTGACCCGAGCACCAACACACGTGTGCAGTACACACGTGCAGTACTCGTGTGCAGTGCACGCCGAGAGAGAGAGAGAGCAGTCACGCTGACACCGCGACACGTCCCCGTGTTTTAATAGCGGTTATGGAGCAGTTCACACCAATCAAACACGGTTATCAAAATACTGCTCACAGCACCGCACACGACGGGGGTTGGAGGAGCCGCAGCGGCCCGCGGGAGCCGGGACACAAGGGTCTCTTGTTTCCCTGGCCGCGAGCCTCCTCGCTCGGGAGCCCGTCACCTGGCAGCGCCCAGTTCGTATCCCCCTGTCGCCCACGCCGATCAACGGGCCCGTCACATACGGCGGCGCGTTCACGCGCGGAGACGCGCTACACGGTGAACAACACACAGACCGCTCTCGTCAACACGGGGGGGCGGCGGCGACCGTCACTCACGCATCCACTCCGGTTCACGCGGATCCTGGTGAGTTCGTATAACGCCAGGTGGGTTCACGCGAGCCGGGTCAGAGGGCGCGAGAGGGATCTGTGGCGGACCCGCGAGCACGTGACAGGAGGGTTCATGTGAGTTCAGGTGTTCGTCGGTGAGTTCGTGTCAATTCAGGGGCAAGTTCCAGTCAGCTCAGATAGCCACGGACGCCTGTCCTGGCAGCGAATTGTCCCTCTTGCTGCACCGCCCTCTGGCAGCCTGGCTGGGTGAGCTCCATCAGTGTGGACTGATGGAGCTCAGCGAGGCGGGAACTGACGCGGCCGCGAGCCTCCTCCGCAGGAGTGACCTTGGGAATCACGCTCTTAGAAAACTCTTCCCGATGGCTGATTAGAAGCGAATTCATTCGTGGAGAATGTACGACTCACGATCGCAGTTCACGCACACTTGATACCAATACACGAAGTCACCGGTCCAATAATAATCACACAGCTCATTGTCCGCAATGAAGCTCAAATGTTACGCGTTAATTTTGCAGTGTCGGTTACGTGAAATTCCATTAAAATATTTGCACTTTAAAAAATAAAATCCAAGTTTTTGATTTAATGTGAATTCCAACTGGACTATTCAGACACGGTTGTTTCATTCGCTCGCATAGTCAGGGGTGTAATTAGGCGGGAACGGGCAGGAACGTGCGGGAACGCCACTCCCAGAGGGAAAATCCCAGAGGGGACCTATTGGGCTTTCGTGGCTTTAAATGTTGGATGGTTATTTTACCTCTCGGAAGTCAGGAAATGTGTTGTCAGAAACTCAACATTTTCTGAGGACCCTGAGACAACTGCTCTAAAGGGGATGTGGACCCGGGTGTCGGGGGTCACCGTGGCGCGGTGAGTAGCGGTGCCGCCTCACAGCAGCAAGTCCCGGGTTCGATTCCCGGCTCGGGTGCTTTTCTGTGTGCAGCTTACACGTTCTCCCCGTGTCCACATGGATTTTCGATGGGTACTCCGGTTTTCTCCCACAGTCTAAATACATACTGCCTACGTTAATTGCCCAGACGAAATTGCCCCCAGTGCCCTGAGATGTTGTAACTTGCTTACCCGTCCCCGCTGGACAATTGTTAAAAATATCTACATAGCTCGAAGGTTCCTTCCAGCTTACTCAGACTGACTGACAGGGTGCGTTCCCAGAGTGAATTTATTTCAAATTCCACCCCTGCGCCGATTGCCATCGTGTGACGCGTGTCGGCAAACCGCCGAGCTCCCGGTCACAGCTGAGGTGTGAGCCCCTGAGTTCGAATAAGGGCTCCAGGCGCCCGTACTTAAACCTGGATCGTCAGGTTGAGCGAGTTGAGTGAGCCTGGCGCCTGCATCACACCCCCACCCAGTTCTCTCGGGCAGAGCTGCACACGCTCACTACAAGGGGGTGGCTCATTACCAATGTGTTGTCTGTGTCGTCTCACGAATATACAGCTGGAATATAATTGGGTCAAAACATGAAAACGACAAGTGGGCAAGACGGCGGCGTGATTCGGGGTGATTATCTCCGAGCCACAGACGCGCGCGCCGCCTCCTCATCATCATCATCATCGCCGTCGGCGAGACCGCAGGAGGGCGCCGTGGTCACGATCGGCATCTGCCCGGTGGTGGGAATCCCGCTCGCGTCATACAGGAGTTCTGCGCGGGGCCTTAATCCTTAATGAGAGATCGGCGATGGGCCCGGGGGACGGGGGATCGGTGCCGTGGAGTCGGCTCGGCCCCTAATCCATCAGTCCGTCAACGCGGGGGCGGGCGGGGGGGCGGCGCCTCCCCGCCCAGCGCCGCCCACGCTACAGGTGACACCGATACCGGTGCGGGTTTTTGTTGTTGTTGGTGCTCGCATTCCGTCCGTGCCGCGTCACATCCGCCGCTCGCTCTCATCATCAGAGTCCGCTCCGTCCTCCTCGCTTGCCGGGGAGACCACCCGCGATAGTAACGCGGGACTCCCGCGACGAATCTCAATGGGTGTCCTGGTGCCGGGGTTCGTGGGGGTCCAGTGGTCCCCCATTTCGGGGGACGATACGCATCGACCGGTTCGCGCCCGGTATTGAGAGGTACCGGCTCCGGTTGCAGGGACGCGGCAACGTTGAGAAGTGGACTGGCGCCACAGAGCTCGAGACGCCATGCGGTGGCGCCTGCGCCTACTGTTGGCGGTGATGGCGTTGACTGGGAGGATCTAGTGGTGTTGGGTTGGGTCGCCCGTGTGCCCTCGTCCTCCTCCGAATCGTGGCTTTGTGAAGCACGCGGTGTCGTCGCATATCCGATGTCCTTGTGCGCGCGTTTCATTGCCTTTCTTTGTTTCCTTGTCAGCGTGTGTCCGTGGGAGTGATTGTGTGTGAGTGTTGCCGTACGTTTGTTCGCGTGTGAATGTGCAAGTGACCCGCCTGTCTTGCCATGACGTAAATCTGAAAGTTCGTCGGTGTTAATTCACAGTTAACGTCTCGTGAAGTGGTTTGTACGGCCGCCAGGTAGGCGTCGTCTAAAGCTGCAAATCACAACGGCGTTATTGGCTACAACACCCGTGTTAATGTGCCACACTCAAACCGCGATAATACGTTGTTAAAATTCGACACCGCCCGTCCCGCGCCGCCGTTAAGCCGCACCAAACATCCTGTCCCAATTTTAATCGTGTGAATTTCAGTAAAAGCGGCTTGATGGGAAACACTTGTGTAAGCTTGAAGCATTAGGGGGGTAATGACCCAGCGACCGCCGCCCCACAGCATCATCCCGTCTCCCCGGCGGCGCCGAGCGGCGTGCGGTACTAGCCGGGGGGCCTCCGTCCCACGGGAAGGCTCCCCGTGTCTCCGCGCCGTGCCCCGACGGTCCACGCGTCCATCGTATAGAGGCGGCGCGACGCGGCGGCGCTCAGTAGGGGGCGAACAGGATGCTGCCGTGGGCTGTGCGCATGGGGCCGGGCGCGGGCCGCAGCAGGGCGGGCCCCGGCGAGAAGAGCGACGCGTGGTGCGGGGAGGCGCGCAGGGTCAGCTGCGGGGTCAGCGTCGGGGCCGCGGCGGCGAAAAATCCCGGCGCCACCGCCTTGCCCATGTCCTTGGGGAACGCCAGCTCGGCCTGCGCGGCGGAGGGAAGGCGCGTCACACGAGAGCCCTGAATTTAAGCTGGAAGGAACGGTTGAGCTGTGTAGTTCTTTCTAACTATTGTCCAGCGGCGAGGGGTACGCAAGTTAAAACATCTCGGGCCACCCGGGGCAATTTAGTCAGGACGATTAACCTAGGCAGCGTGTCTTTGGACTGTGGCAGCTAACCGGAGCACCCGGCGAAAACCCACGCGAACATGGGGAGAACATGCAAACTCCACACAGAAACGTACCCGAGCCGGGAATTGAACCCTGGTCTTCTTGCGGTGAGGCGGCAGCGCTACTCACCGTGCCACCATGCCGTCCCATACTCGGGCAAGGGATAGTAAATCCAAGCAGGGCACTGCATGTGCCCATGCCGCCCCATGTCACAACCACTGGCTCCAGGTCTGCCATCCACTGCAGCACATCCCCGGAGTAAAACCCGAATAATGGTGCGATGCGGCTGTGAGTTACGCGCTAAGTTGATTCCAAACTTAGCACGGGTCGGAGCAGAAACCGCTACCACGTGAGGTGGGAAAAGCTTAGTGGAACTTTCTTCTTGTTGTTGTTTTTGTATGTGGCCAGCAACAGTGACCTTTAAAATGAGTAGGTTGTCAATATTATGGAATTTAGCTATTAGATTTTTTTCATTTTACAAAACCTAACTAGTTTTTGTCGCTCGTGGTGCCAAAACACCCTCACATGTCTTTTATGTTTGAGGCGGATATAAAATTGACAAATCGTGCCTCCGTCGTTTGTAGGGAAAAGGCGACCTCCAAATATAAAACTTGTGCGAAACTTGATACGGTACGTGTCCTAGCAAACCTTGTTGTGATGCATGGCACGGCTGGCACCCGCGAGGTGCTCGCGGGGAGAAGCGCTATTCCGGGCAGCGCAGTCCGCGCCAGCAACGCGCCCGCAATAAAGTCCGTGACGCACCGCGACGATTTACGACAATTTCAGCGCGACTGTCAGCGGCGACACTTTATTACGAGCGGCGGCTGCGGGCACGCGACGCGGCGGCGACAGAGTGATCGAGGTCCGTCGAGCCGCCGTAAATAGCGAGTTTGATAAACAACGGTTTCCGGAGCGCGGTGTGACCCGTGCGCGTTTAGACCGCGTTTTCAGCCCCGTCGCCCGCTCGCGAGAGCCGAGCTTGTGTTTGTCCAGATTGGGCGACTGCGTGGTTTTGACGATGGAACGCGGCGTGGCGCACTGGTAACGTCTGCGCCTCACAGAAAGAATGGTCTTGCCCGAGGCGGTTTGATTCCAGCCTCCGGCACCTTTCTTTGTGGAGTTTGTGTGTTGTTCCCCTGTTCTGCGTGGGTTTCCTTCGGGTTCTCCAGTTTCTTCCCACAACAAAAAAAACCACTCGTGAATTAGTGGGCCGATACCATCATAATATACAGGAAGCAGTGTGTGGCAATACGTTTGCGCCGGCAAACCGCCTGGCTGCCTCCTCCGCCTCTCGGCGCTTTCCCCGCGCCTCTGAGTCGTTCTCTCGTCGAATAAATACCTTCGACATTGCATGAATATGTGCCACGCGTTATAAATGTAAAACTATTCATGTAACTATTGGCGGCGACGGACCCGTGACCCGTGTCGCTCGTAACGCGCCGCCCGTCGCGCTCACCGAGATGATGCCCGCCGCGCACGGCAGCCGCGTGTAGGGGCTGAACTTGGGCTTAGGCGGCTTCCCGGCCACGCGGTCCTTGTGCCGACGGCTGGTGATGTGCTGCGGGGACGAGAGGCGCACCTTGGGTTACTACCGCGAAGGGTGCGACGCGCTAAAAATAACTCGCGATTTCAAATTTCGCGCGCGGCTGTGATTTCACTGGAAACTTGGCGAGCGTGCGGTGTGTGCAACGCGCTGTGTGTAACGTCAGATGCTCCCAGACCCTTGTGAGCCGCACAATCAAGCGGTGGCACAAGGTGGCATGGGCTCCGACACGTGTGGCATGCGCACCCCACGGCACGCTTGACAAACACCGGCCGCGTGTTTGTGTCGCACGGATTCGGAAATATCCCCTCTCGGGGCCCGTGGCGGGCAGCTCAGCTCCGAGGAGCACTCAGGTGGCACTCGTCTGTTTACAGCCTTCTTCTTCTTTTCGATTCTTCGAAGCGCGATGGTTATATGACAGTTACCCATTTCTTTACACAGTTCTTTGCATTTTTATTGAACTCTGCAAGGTCTTTGGAGCTGCAGAGGTTGGGTCGTAGAGCGCAGACAAGGCAGTGTTTACAGCCATCGCCACTGCTCGAAATGTCACGGTCCTATCGCGGAGCGGCTCTCCCCATAGGACCGCTAATCTCAAACAGTTGGTCGCAATCTCAAACAGTGGGCCGCGAGCGCCACGTAGTGGTCCGTGGAGACCAGGCCCAAGTGGGCCTTGAGCTACAAAAGGTTGCTTTTCCAAAGCTGTTCTTTCGGGACAGCCGTGTCGAGCGCTCCCTCTCTCTCCTTCAGGAATGAAAGAGGAGAGAGGGAGCGCTCGACACGGCTATCCTGAAAGATGTGCTTAGCCGACTCCCACCCGGCATCTGACCTCGCTGCCGCCTCCTCATTGCGAGCCTCGCGCTCCACTGCCCAGCCACTTGCTGGGTTATTATGACTCCGGGTACACGGTGGCGCTTTGTCGCCACTAAGGGCCGCTGCAGCCTTCAAACACGGCCGCCCGAGCGCTCGCCTCCCGAGAAGCGATCGTCAGCGCGACCAGCGGGCCGCGTGTCGTTGCACGGTGCGCGTGCAGATGTTGTGACGTCGCGTGGCGTGACACAGTCTCGTCTCCACGGATCATCCCTCGTGGCGTCTCGCTTTCCTCCGACTCGCCGTTCACGCGCATATTCAGCGCTTGCACGGCCCGCTCACGTCTCAATAATCTGAACCGCCGTGTCTTGGCGAGCCGTGTCGCAGAGGGCTGTGACTCGGCGGGCCACTCCGGCAGGTCGCGCCGGCCACGTGGGGCCCACGTGGGGCCCACAGGCGGTGAGCTGGAGAACCATGGTGTACAGTGAAACTCAGCGGTATCCCTCTCCATTGAGTGTGGGACGGCACTGATGGAAACTCCACATTCCTATGGGAGGGACGTGTCGTGTCGCAGCACAGCCGCTCTCGTCGTCCTCACAGCGCCGCTTGTGTTTTGTCGCCCGCACCCTTGAGGGTCAAGCGGTTCGGTTGAATCCCCGACCGCGATCTGACCTCGACGTTCCGATCGTGAAGCGCCCTCCCGCTGGCGCACCGAGCCGGCCGGTGCAGCAGGAGCGGGCGCCACGCTGGGGCGATTCCCGCGTGCGCTCGCGTGCCGTCACCGCCCCGCGTGTGCGTGGGCGCGGCGGTGACTAGCCGATGCCCTCTGACATCCCGAGCCTGGCACGGTTACCGCCCGCGAGCTTCGTGCCAACGCGCTGCCGGCCAGATTAAGCGGTGCGCCCGCTCGGACGCTCGCCGCGCCCGCGGAGCCCCCGCGACCTCCCGCCCACCCCCCCCACGCCCATCGCCATGTGCACGCGAGCACTCGACAACGAACGCGATGCGCGGCGCGTTTGGTCCGAACCGCGGCCGGGGCGCTCCCGCCGCCGTCGCGCCAACTCGCAAGACGGATGATCGCCGCGCTGCCGGCCGCCTCGGCTGGGATTGCGATCCATCAAAGCTGCCACTTTACCTCTGGTTTACGGGCAAAACTTTGCCAAAGTGTAAGCAATTCCGGCGCAAATGTCAACGGTTTCGCGCTCGTCGCGGCATCAGCTGTCCGTGTCGGCCGCCGCACGTGCGGTCATTAACGCGATGGCACCCTTTTTGCAGGAAAAACACACACGCTCGAGAAGCGAAGGTTTATGAATGTGGAGGTGCGGAGCCCCCACGCAGCGGTTGGCACACTGCGCCGTGAACCCGCAGAGTTTCATTCCAGCCATGACTGATTTGAGCGCGAGTGATTTGCGAACCCGAGGTGGCACCGCACTATTCCCCCTTCCCTTCATAAACCGGCGCCGAGCAGCGTGGGGAAATGTAGTCAACAAACCCTGCGAGCAACACGACTCGGGGAATGCTTCATCCGGCCGTGGCTTGACAAGGACTGTCGATCACGAAACTATTATTATTATTATTTGCAGCTTGATCCCTTCTCTCAACATCGGACGTGACCACATGTTGGAGAATCTTCCGTCAGACTCTGCGGCCGGGCAGCGTGCCAGGGCGCTGTGTTTCGGCTGTATGGCGGAGATGTTGGCCCGGCCCACCGCATGGTATGAAACAAAACATTTGTGTAATCCTAAAGATTGCGGTTTCAAACGACGGCTATCGATCTCGGCGCTGCGCCCATGTGGGTTTGACGGAGGGCTGACGCGCGCCGTGTGGGAACGAAACGCAAACCACATCCGCGGTGGTGCGGTAATGCGGCGGTGCGATGTGGGGTGATGCCGTGGTGCGGTGATGCCACCCGGTGGTGCGAAACACCGCCGCAATGATGCGGTGGCTTGACGGTACGGTGGTGCCGCGGTGCGGTGGTACAGTGGTGCGATGTGGTGATACGAGGCAGTGGTGCTGTGTGTTGATGTGACACGGTGGCACAACGCGGTGGTGCGGAACTCGATGCGGTGGTACGATGGTGCGGTGGTGCGTGGCGCTCGCCTGCTTGAGCTGCGTCTCGGAGTTGACGCGCACGTCGCACATCTCGCAGTGGAACACCTTGTTCTGGAGGCCGGAGGGCGCGGCGGCGCCGGGGCCCCCGCTGCGCGACCCGGGCCGCGGGTACGCCTTGATGCTGCCGCCGCCGCTCTGCGCCTGCAGCAGCGTCTTGTGCATGGAGCCTGTGGACACGCGGGGACACGCGGGAAGGTTCAGAGGGACACGCGGGGACACGGGGAGGCAGCATGCGGACACAAAGACACCCGGGTCAGACGGGAACGCGTAGACACGTCTTAACAGATGGCAGGGTAAAGTGCTGTTAGCGAGTAGCACATATAAAGGCCGCCTTTGTCTCCCTAGTACCAATGTTTACACATCCCACCAGGTATTCATTTGAGTCGACCTAAGGGTGGCCTAGGAGCGGATCAGAAAATCGTAACTGTTGTTGGCCATGTTTGTCGTGCGGCGCGCCAGCCTCTGCATTAGCGTTCGCAGAGGCAGACGGACGTGTAGAGGCGCACACCGGGACGCGACAGACAGACACGGGGAGGGGCGGGAGCGCCGAGCTCCGGGCCCGGGGGGACGCGCGCGCGCTCGTGGGGAGGCTAGGCACGTTCGCGCGGGGACACGGGGCGCCCGCGGCCCCCTCCTAATCACGCCATCGTAATGCGCGGGCACACGGCGGCGGCGGCGCTCCTCCGCCCTCCAGCTCCCGCTGCGAATTGAAATTCCGCGCGGGGTCTACCGCGCGGCGACGTCCTCGTTTGATTCTCCACGTAGGCGCCATGTCGCACCTGCAGATGGAGCGCGCCCGACGCGTCAGCCGCTGCTCACGCGGCTCCACGCCGAGCGGTTCCAAGCCGCGGTCCCGGCAGAGCGTAAACTTTGCCGTTACCGTCCTGCCACCGGCCGCTCCGTGTGGAGCCCAATGAAGCCGTTGTATTTATTTTCACCGAGCCGCACGCGGGCATTAACGCGCCCGCGCAGCTTAAGAAGTCGCTTGTTAAAGCGTGACGCCCGGCGGCACGCCGCGTGACGCCTGGCTTTAACGGGATAACTGCGCTCGCGGGGGCTAATGGAAACGCGTACGATGCGAGCCGGCGTCGATCGTCTCGTAACGGAGGATAACGTCTCTCGCGGGAGCGTAAACGGCGGGCAGCTGTGGGGCTCGCGGCCCCCGCGGGCGCCACGCGGAGCCTCGGGGCCGTACCGTTGTTGTGGGCCTCCATCTGCGACTGCGAGTTGAGCGCCACTTTGCAGAGGGAGCAGAACAGCGCCGCCTTGGCCTTGTCGTCGGCGTCCGTCCGGCCGTCACCGGCCTTGTCGTCCTCGTCCTTTGCGGCCGTCGCGGCCGCCGGGTCACCGCACGGCCCGGCGCTCTCCGCTCCGGAGCGCGTGCTGCTGGGCAGGGAGGGGCTGAGCTGTAACACAAGAGCGGGCGCCGGCGCGCCGGGTCAGGCCAGGCCGCACGGTCGCCGGCGGTTGCTGTGCAATGCGACCAGAAAATGGCGTGGTCTTGTGCGCAGTTCACGGGCGGCGATGGCGCTAATATTATTATCGGTGCTTTTGCAAACCGGCGGCCCTGAGAGAGTCGCTCAATGCAAGTCATTAATGTGCGTAATCTTCCAGGCGAAGGGAATTCATTCAAACGCGGTTGTACATTAAAAGCAAAAAAAACACCCACTCAAAGATCATTTTGCCCATGGCCATCGGCGGCAGCTCGTATTACCTCCTAATCCACTATTATTATATTTATAAGCATATACATTTTTAAAGTCAGAAATTAAATTTTCTTGTAAGATTTATAACGGAACGGAGCTAGGCTGTGTGGATTATACTTAAATGATCCTTTCAGGGAAAAATATGAAAGCGCCTGCTGAATACCACGGTCGGCGTTAATCACCTTTGAAGGCTTGGCTCCATCCGTCTCTGTCGGACTGCAGCAGGGCACGTTGGCGCCCGTCCCGCCGCTCCCCTGGCCCGATCCGGGGTCGCCAGAGGAAGGCCCGCTGCCGTCGGTGGGGCTGGCACCGCCGTCACCGCCGCCGCTATCCGAGGAGGAGCTCGGCGCGACTCCCAGCGCCACGGCGGAGTCGGCGAGGGCGCCGGGCGCCGTCCGCCCGGACGTGGCGCCGGGAGGGTCCTCGGCGGGTTCGTCGGCGCGGCCGGCGGCGCCCGTGACGCTCGAGGGGTCGAGGGGGCCTTGCGCGACGCTGTATCCGCCGGGCGGCTCGGGGCCGCCGGGCCCCGCGTGGGCGCCGTCGCTCGAGGAGGGGCTTTCCGGCAGCACGGGGCTCCCGTCCGTCTCTGGGAGCAGAAACAAAGGGTTTGAAGGCGCGTCGTTACGGCTGACCGTCAGTTATTTCTTGTCCTTTTGTTATAGTCGTCTTGCTCATTGCGGCAGTGCGAATCTATCGTTCGCGGCCCTGAGCCAGCGGTGGAAACTTTGCATCGCTACGGTGGGGATGAATACCCTTAAACCAATTGATATCCGCACAAAATGGTACTTACTTTAGCCACCACTGCAGTGATGATGGTCTGAGTCAACCCTCCACCAGGCTTTGAGCTTTCGATTGCGAGCCACTCGCTGCACCGCGGGGCCACCGGTGCGCGAAACCGCTCGACGTGCCGGGTCCCGGAGCAGCCAAGGTCACGGCGCTTATCCGCGATCGCGAGTGAATCAAGTCTCTGGCGGAGTGCTCGCCCCACGCTCGCGGGGATCGTATCGGTTACGTGGTCAGGAAGCGCACGCGGGGGAAGTTACATCGTTGATTTATTCTGACCGCGACGGGTTTCTGGGCCAGTGAAACTTGGAGCTTTCCCCGTCTGTGCTGTTTCCAGACAGCTTTGCACATTCCCCCGCAGTGGATGGGTTTCCCACAATTGCAACAAAAGGCATCTGTTTCGCTCTGGACGTCCTCTCGACGTCCGTTCCAAATCCCTCTCCCAGGCTGCGGGACTGCTTCGTCTCGTGTCATCATTTTACGGGGAATCTTCACGGTTAACGGCACACTTTGTCACAGAATACGTGTGTTGTTTTTCTCTGTAATTCCAGGAACTTGCTGTCGGCTCGATAACCCAAGGTTTACCATCTTCAACGGAGCCTCCGCTTTACTGAATCATAATCGCTATACCGCCCTTCACGGGGAAAGACGTGCGGCCTCGATCCCACGCGAACACTTGGGGAACACTATCGCCACACACGCGCCGAGCCGTGCCATCGTACAACCGTACATTCACGGTGACGGGGAACACGTGCCGACTTGCCCTTGTGCGTTTGGGTCCCGGCTAAAATAACCCGACAGCGACACGACCCCGCGCGGAGATGGGCCACGGGTGCCGGTGTGAGCATGCGGCCGAGCGCTGGTGCGGCCCACCTTCCGTCGTGCCGGGCTCGCTCGCGTCACCGCGGGAGGAAGTGGCCGGCATGCAGGCCGTCGTCCCACCCGCGGCGCAGGCCGCCTGGGCCGGGGCGCCCCCGTCCTTGGCCGTCTCGGTCTGCTCGGCCGCACCGCCGGCCTGCTTGGCCTTGCTGATCTCCAGGGCCTTGAGGCGCTTGGCGTGCTTGCCGCCCTTGTAGTGCGCCGTGGCCTGGCTCTGCGGGGCGCGGCGAGCGACGGGTTAAATCGGCGCGGCCGCGTGGCGGAGAACGGCGCGTTAAACGCGAATTAATGGCGACACGGGGAGAGCGCGCCCGTGGGAAATGCGGAGCCCCGCCGACAGTAATGAACGGACGGCGGCGGAATACAGACCGCGGCGGCGAGGCGGGCGGCGCGGTGCGTGCGCGTGGGCACGGAGCGCGCCTCCCGCCGGCGTCTTCCCCTCGTGTCGAGCGCCGGCCCTGCCGGAGGAGTCGGAGAAAGCGGCCGCAAGGGGCTGCGGGGATCAAACTCGCGGTTGTCTCCACGACGTGATATTATTCGCTCGGGGGAGTTTGACGATTGGCGGGGTTGTCTTGGCCCGAGGAGTGCCAGGGTACGGATTCCGCTGACGCAGCGCACGCGGGGGTCGGCACGGGAGAGGGGCTGCGTTCTTGCGACGTGACCCAGCGGCCGGACCGGGTTGCTGAGCCAGTGAGATGGGGTCCAGCTGTGCTAAACTCGCTTTGCCAGCGTCACTGGCAGCCGCTCGATCCGTGAACGACAACACCACAACGCTGAGCGGCGCCGTGGTGAACACGGTGTACACCGTGAACGTGAAGAGACGGGGCTCCAGGTAGAGGTGGGGTCAGTGGACGACTATAGCCATAGTAGGTCGGCTGGTTGATTACGGGTAGGGCTAGTACTAGCGGCTTATAAAGTAATGCTGTTATCAGGTATGATAGTAGCTTACGGATAGGGAGATAGCTAGTCCTAATAGATGCTTAGCTAATTGACTAGGGCTATTGGCTAATTGGCTAGGGCTATTGGTTAATTGGCTAGGGTTGTTGACGAATTGGCTAGGGCTATTGACGAATTGGCTAGGGCTATTGGCTATCGGCTAATTGGCTCGGGCCATCGCTAGCGTCGGCTTGGCCGGCGTGTTCGGCCGCCAAACGGCTCGCCTCTCCCGCGGCTGCGTCACGTAGCCTTGTCAGGCCGCGGCCGCTGCTCGGCCTCCGGTGCCCGCAGGGCCCCGCTATCCTCCCCGCCCGCCCGGCTGGGAAACGTGTGCGTCAATACTTAATTATCCCAAAGTGGTCCGTCGATACGTCCGTTATAGCACGTGCGCGCGTCTCTGGAGCCGAGCGGGCCGCTGACGCCGCCGGTCGGCCATCCGTCAGTGCCGGCGCGTTAGCAAAGTGATTAGGGCCGCGGCGCTGGGGCTCGCCCGCTCCCGTTCCCACGCTCTGCCGCCCCCTTCCCCGATCGTGTGGGATTTTTAAAGTTTTTATTTGGCTCTGCGAGCTTGAGAGACGCGACAAGGACGCGGCGACAATGGTGCCACTTGACACCGACGGCGGAGGCGCTCCGAGGGTTGGCCGCGGCTGTGCGTGCGCGCCATTGTTCGGAGACGAACGCGGGGAATTACACAATCTTCGCTTTTTACGGAAATTGCCTCTTTACATCAAGCGTTGTCATTGTGAAATCATCAAAACTCCGGAGGACGCACGCAGTTTGTTTGTGCGACGGCATTATACTCGCCCACGACGTGAAAAGCGGTCATTATGAATGCTTTTCAATGATTTGCATTCAACGTTCGTGACGTATAATGAATGGCTCGGCCCATGAATCGTTTTGCCAAGGTCGTTACGGAACGCTAAGCGGGAACGTGAAAGCAACTGGAATCTAATTCTCCGATAACGCCGCCACGAGCAGGCATTTGTTTTCCAGTTGCCGGCAAAATATTTAGTGCGATGTCTGATAATCAATGCAGGAATAAGCCGCATCGACGGCGCCGCGCGGCGATAACGCACGCTGAGGACCCGCGAATTGCCCTCTCGGGAGCACGGTGCTAGTTACACGAAACGCCTCGCGGCAGCTCCTGACCCTCGTCTTAAGCCCCTGAAACTCCTCGCAGTCGTCACGAGATATGACACGAGGTGCCGCGCCGCAGTCGCCCCAGTCGCAGCGCCGGGACCGCCGCTGTGCGCGGCACGAGCGCCGCGCACAGCCGAGGGCGGCCGTGATGAAGAGACTCTTAAAAGTCCTTCCTGCTCGCGAAACGCCACGCGTGCGCCGAGCAAATTTACTGTGGCCAATTAAACAGGCCCGGCCGAGCGCAATTACCGGCGCCGAGGAGCGAGTTGCTAGGGCGTCGCGAGGCGAGCGTTCGCGCACTGATCCATTCTGTTCATTAATCGCGGTCCCACAGGTGGGCCAGAGGTGTTGGTCAATTGGCTCAATCAGTGGCGTTTGTTAATTTATTTACTTGCTTGCGTTTTCTTTTACTTCACAATTTACATCGCAAAATTGCGTTCAATTAAACATTGGATATTAAAGAGACACAGCTCCCTGGTGCCGCTCGCGAGGCAGATTAATCATGCTGGCATGAGCGGCGATGACCGTATCTGATGTTTGCTAATTAGAGGCTTATATTTAGATAAGGTCAACGCATAAATGAATGCGGGAACATGTGTAGTGGCTTAGAACAACAAAGGTTCTCGTACAAGGTCGGAATTTACCGTTTTAACCCAGATGTGCCAACGGCGTTTAATTTTAATTTCTTCCATGTATGTAGCACATTTGAGTTTGAACAGGGGTGTAATTGGAAAAAAAATCACTCTGGGAACGCAGCCAGGTCCACGT
>JAZEWU010000028.1:645918-656990 GCA_036362915.1 Geotria australis | reverse complement strand
TGTAATAGCGTATTTAATCTTATTATTGTTCAAAGTGTGTGTCGGAGAGACTCGAGTTACTTGTGCGATATTCGCCGCGTGAATCCAAATTGCCGAATCGGAGGCGACGGGCCCGGCGGACGCTCCGTGAATATGCATGCGGCAGGACGAGGATTACGGGAGGATTAATTGGCCGTGCAGGGGTGAGGCTTTCGTGCCGTTTAGTCGCACTCGCATCAAGGCGGCCCTGAGCTCAAATTAGCCGCGGCGAGACGGAGGGTGAAAGGGGGACGGACGGCGGCTCCGGCGGCTGCTGCTGCCTAATCACCGCGGCTTTCACAGCCGCTTCGAGAAATACCGAAGCGGATTCTGGTCGACCGCGTTTCACCACCGGACGTCTCCTCTGCTGCAGTCACACGGCAAGCAAGCGGTGTTCACGAAGGTCCCTTCCCACGAGCAGGCTAGGCCCTTATCCAGTAGTGGATCGAGACAGAAGAATGCGGCTGTCGGTGCACGTATTCCAGAGTCTCGTTCGGTTTGTGCGTCGAGTCTCCGTTTCTCGCCGTTTATAATGACGTAGCCAATTAAACCGTGCTCTCTCTCGAACGATGCACGTGCCAAAGTGCATAAAAATACTTGGCAGCGATACGCATCGTCCCGGCCACATCAGGAATCTGAGAGATGGAGCCCTGTCGCGGGGCCCTGTGGCGGCAGTGCCTGGCTCCAGTGCGACGAGCCACGGCCACGCAGCCTCCGTCACCTCCACCAGAGAGAAGCCTGCGTCACGCCGACTCGCGACCGAGAGGGGCTCTCCCGCTACCGCTTACAAACGAGACGATTGGTTGATGGTCAACGTGTGGAACTCGAGTCGGGCAGCAAGCGGACGGGTGAAGGCAGCACGGCGTCCACGACGAGACACCGACAGAGAGATGGCGACGCGGAGAGCTCCCGACGCGCACAGACGAGCCGCGGACAGAGCCTGACATCACCCTGGCGGCGCGTCATACGCGCGATTGTTCTGAGACACGCGAGCGGCGAATGAGACCGCGCGTGATTGCCGAGGCGCCTCTTGCACGCGGCCACAACACCGCGGTGTTTGTGCCGTGAACAACGCTCCCTTTGTTTCCCTCTCTTCGCTTTACTTTGAACGTAGGGTGAACTTGCAAGTCGGAGTTGAGGCGGCGAGGGGTTAACGCCGCGTTCCCACCGGCGGCAGCAAGGAGGAGGAGGAGGGGAAGGCCCGTGCTGACAAGTCGACGTTCACCGGTCTCGTCTTTCTCACAGACCGACCCGTGCCGCCAAAGAGTGTTAATTTACTTTAACACCCGGCGATCATTCTGGAAGTGATCTCATTAGCTGATTAATTAAAAGGTACGGTTATACTGACAGGGTGCTGTTTAAAGTTTCTTTTGGCCACTTGGGCCACGGGGCCTCACCCGCTGACAATGCCCCGCGGTCCCCAGAGATATCAACATCTCAGATGGCCTGGGAAACGGTCTCCTGCGCAACCGCAACCACTGTAAGGGTTTCTGTGTCCCGAGTCAAAGTCAAAGCGCATTACCGATCAAACAGTCGTCGCATCGCGCTCGTTTCTTATTTCCAGCCTGAGCCCGTGTAGGTAATGACACTTTGCTGCATCTGGGGCAGGTGGACGCCGAGTACATTCACTGTTGGCATCGCACAGCGTGGCTTGAGAGGGTTGGTGGGCCGAGTTGATCCCTGATCGCGACACGAATTTGCAGCCTTCCCGACCGTGGCTCGCGCGCACTGGTCCCTCCTCGGCCAGGTAAAGGCCCTCGTTACCGTCCGTCCACTGACCGTCAGCTTTCTGCTGCTAGAAGACTAACAGCGGCAACTCTGGATTTCAAATCGCGCCGACTTAACAGCAACATGTCCGTCACTGATCCTGGTTTGATCTCCAAAAAGCGCCTCCCACTTCCATCACCAAGCGCCATATCCAGACATATTTGCCACTGCAATCAACAGTACTTCACTCTCTGCCTCGGCTCATTCTGCCCCCAATGCGACAGCAGAATCTTACAATAATGTGCTATTAAGCATACGTGATGATTTGGCCCCATTGAAATCACGCTATATCTCAGACAGAAAGCCATCCCCCTGGTACACAGCTGAACTCCGGGATCTCAAGGCGAAAGCACGCAGAGCAAATCTGGCCTCACCGTCCATAGTGAAATCTTTATGGAACAACTCCTCCATTACCGGAAGGCACTTATCCACATCCTTGTGCAGTGCTTTGTGACCCTCGGGTGAAAGGCGCTCTATAAATGCTAGGGGTCAAGGTAGAAGCGTTCACGTCGCGATCCTTGTCAGGTAATACTTGGTATTGCCTGCGAATTCTACCAAACACTTCGAGGCCGAGGAGCTGAAAGACAACGATGTCCAGAGGCTGACCATCGTGCTTCGAAGAATCGCATAGAAGTAGAATGCTATTATTATTTAAATAATTATAGCGCCGTGCCGTCGCGAAAAGATCGGATCATTATAGACGAGAGCAAAACTCTGTTACTTTGCCGCATATAAATACGCTGTTCAATTTGAAAATGTCAGAGGTGGCCGGAGGGGGGGCTCGGCGGGCTAACTCGCACTGTCAGAGTATCGAGCCGGCGGCCCGCAGAGGTCGCGGGGTTCACGCCCGTGGAGAGACGCGGCCGAGATCCGATGCCGCCTCGTGGGCCTGGGGGAGCTCGCGTCCGCTCCGTCCCCGCTCATCGCGCTAAGGGCCGCCGCGCGCCCCGCCTTCGGTTGGCCGGAGCTCGCGGAGCGGACGCGGAGAGGCCGTGTGTCGCCGCTGGTACGCGGCACGAGCGTGACATCGCGTCGCCGCGACGCGCACGCCGGCGAGGCGTCGTTGGCGTGCGCGTCGCAAACACCGCGGCAGTGGAACTCAACAACCCCGGTCAAGGCGGCTTCTTCACCGATGATGCCGAAAGCTGCCGTGCAGGGCGGGCGGCGGCGGCGGCGGCGGGTGCCGGGGTGATGGGCCCCTGGGGCCCGTGGGGGGGCGGCCCAGCTGCCTCTGCTTATCTCTCTCCGCAATCCCGGCGGCACCGCCTCGTTCCGCGCGGCCTCCACCTTTGACGGACAGAAGCTGCCGCGCTCGCTCAGAGCTGTCAGCGTCGGTGGCGCCGCCCGCCCGCGCGCCGCGAGGATGATCGCCGCCTTCCACCGATCCCCCAATTAGGCGGCCGCCGCGCCGGCCCCGGCTCCGCGAGCCCCCGGCAGCCCCGGCGGTAGCGCCGTCGGTTTAACGCATTCAAAGGTGAACCCTTGTTTAGCCATAAACAAAAACAGATCGCACGCTTGCCGTTGATGCAGTCGCTTTTTAATCTCGTCGTGTGTCCCGTCGTGTGTCCGAGAGAAGTGCGGGGAGCGGTGGCTCAGTGGTTAGCGCGCTGGGCTTCAAACCTGGATACTTGAGTTCGAATCCCGCTAATGGCCAACACCAGTGACGATCTTCTGAACCGGTCCTGGGCCTCCCCGAGGTCGACTCACCCTCAAATGAGCACCTCGTGTGGTGTGTAAACATTGCCACGAGGGAGACAAATGCGGCCGGACGTGGTGCTTGCCACCCACCCCCTCGCTGACAGCACTTGCCCCTACAGTCTGTTAAGGCTACACGGGGGATCTTTGAGAGAAGTGTTGCGGTTAATCTGACTCGTGATCGGATTCAGCTTGACCGTGGCCGGTGACGGTGTGTGTATTTACAACGCGCACTGACAGCCGAACGGCTTCATTCCAAAAACTCGCGAGATCTTTTTGCCGCGGCCGCCGTCGCCACCGTGAACCCGCCGGCTGCTCGCCGTGCCGATCCACCACGCGCATCGATTTGTCCGGATTAGAGGCGCTCTCCCCGCACCGCGGATATTGATGAATTGAGGCTCTTTAAAAAACGGGACTCATCTGATTTTGAGTCAATTGCGTCGGCCGCGATGTCATCAATTACCGCGGCTCGCGAATCACCGACCGGCCGCCCCCACCGCCGCTCCGACGCCGGGAATGCACCGACGTTTTCGTCGCCGGGTATTAAACGCTCACTATTGATGACCCTTCATTAGCGTGACTTACATCGCCTAAAGAAGGCAGACAGGGCGCAGGCCGCTCCATAAATCTGCCGCAGACTGCGGGCCGGGCTCTCGTGCGTGGCCCCGGCCTCGCGTGACGAGCCCGCTTCATTCCTCATCAGAAATGTTTTTATCGCAAATTTCCTTGCCACGGTTTGCTCAGCGGTTTGGGTATAAATTTAGGTAGCTGAAGAGCAGCAGTGATTACCTGCTTCATGGAGCATTGCTGTCTGTGGTGCTCGTGTCTTTTTGACAAGCCCGATCCAGTGGTGGAAATTCCATATTGCTTTGTTGGGGGAAATCGACTTTGACTTCCCCCAATAAACTGGTACTAATTTTGTCAACCCTGCAGGGATAATGGGCTGAGACAAACCCCATCTAAGATTGGAACTCACGAACTCCTGGTCGCGAGCAGCCGAGCCTCTCGGCCGGGTATTAAAAACCTGACTCTCACGTTTTGATATGCATCTGAAGCTATTTCCAAAAAGGTGCATTTATAATGTGTGACTCTGGTGGCAGAGTTGTGACTTTAAATTGCGGTTTATTAATTCACTCCTGCACATAGGGATCGCGTTTTAAAAAGGTACAGAGGGCCCAGCTGAGGCCACTCCTAATGAGTTCCCAGAGGCTCGGGAGGGAGACCCCCCCCCCCCCCCCAGCACTTTGACGGTCACCGCGACGAACTCTCCGTATCCACTACCATTCTCGCGCTGGAAACTGTTCTCATCGCTTAGAAACTAACGTCGAAAGGCCGCGGCATCGGCGGCAGAGCGTGTACGCGTGATTGCGTAGCGGATGTTTAATTTCATAGCAGATTAAATATCCTCTCGCGAGATTGTGCCCTTTATGAGCGATGCGGGCCGAGCGTTTGTCGGCGCCGCCAAGCTGCAGCTGCCGCGGTTTGCGAGCCGCGTGGGCAGCGTGAGGATTTTGGGAATCCCTCTTTGGCATCGATTTTGAATCGCCGCCTAACACCCCCCACCTTCCCATGTCGCGGGGCTTTCACCTAAAGTGTATTTTAACAAGATTAGGGGCGCGTTTGGTGAACGTAGCGCCCGTTACAGTGTCAACCCGGAGCGTTTTGCATGCGCCGTCCGTTCGGCGACCGCGGGGCGGAGGGCCCTCGGGGGCCGGAGATACGGCGGCTGTCACGAGCCTGTGTGGCGCACACTGCACATCATTGTCACGAGCGTGTGTGGTGATGGCTGCCCACCGCTGTCAGTAGTGTGTGTGGCACGGGCTGCCCGCGACGGTTACAAGAGAGGCGCAGACTGCCAATTACTGTCACGAGTGTGCGCGGGCTGCCCTCGTCCGTCACAACCATGCGTGGCGTGGGCGGCACTCATCCGTTACGAGCGTGTGTGGCACGGGCTGCCCACGATGGTTACGAGTGTGGCGCGGGCTGCCCACTGACATTGTTTGGTTAATTAGTTATTTTTATATTTTTATTTATCATTGTAAATTTCCACGTTTGTTGTGTCGCAGGAATCCCTTACAGAGCTTGCAAGCCCACTGCGTATTTTTCTGCTCTAATAATCAACATCTTTCTATCACAACCGCGTGTGGCACGGGCTGCCGTCCACTGTCACAACCGTGTGAGGCGTGTGCTGCCCACCGGCATCAGGAGTGTGTGGCACGGGCTGCACGCCACCCACTGATTCTCTGCACGGGCTCCGTCCGTACATTAGCTGTACATTTATATTCCAGCGGTATTCTGCAAAGCCTGCTCACCCTCCCAATTTTATCTTCATATAATTGGACATCTTGGCTCGGCCAGTGGAAAAGTTGTGTCTCTGCAGTGACAAATGAGAAGCACTGAGAATTGAAAAGGGATTGAGAAGGGATCTAGCCGGATAACTTTTCTTGACGCTAAATATACCGCACGTTCCCTCGCAGGCGCTCTCTCCATCGCCGGCGAAACCGCCCTGCCGGCGTTCATCAGCGGTCGCGGTGATTAACGTCTTCTCCTAACGCACCAGCGCGTCTAATTAGCGGTTCGCGAGCGCGCGATGCCCGCGCAGATACGATCTCCGGCGCGCGGCGCGCGGCGACACGGCATCGCCCTCTTCGTTAACCTTTAACTAAAAACGTCCCTCATGTGGAAACGTAATTCAATAATTACAACACCAGCCTCTGACCCCGCCGCTAATGGCGGACAATTAATGCCGCGGGGTTTGACGAGAGCCGTCGCGACGGGCGCTCGTTCGTCGCACGCGACCGGCCGCGGAGCAACCGGCGTACCACGCGACGCTCCGAGAGAGGGGGCGGCCAAGAGGGAGGCCAGCCGGAGCGTGGTGCGGCCCGTCCGCGGTCCTCCGCTCGCGTGCCCGCCACCGCCGCAGCGAAACTCCGGCTCGTTACGTAAACGCCCCGAGCGCGGCGGAAATTATTAACGTTCCCGACGACGCATCGTGGCGTGGGCAGCGTGTTGTTTGTCAGAGCACGCCGCTCGCAGCAATGCCGTCATCGTCATGATCGTGGTGAGGTCTCTCCACCTTTACGGAGGCAGCATCACAAAAGGTCACGGATACGTATTTTTAGACTGGCATCTGGAATGTATTGATTTTTGGGTCGGATTGTGACTCGAGCTGTGTACCGTTGTCTTCCCGCCCGCCCCCTCCTCTAGTTCGGCTCCGTTTCGTCTTCAGGCCACGGCGGACGATTCCGACACGCTGCCACCCGTAAGTCGAAAGATCGCGCTTATTAAACACAACTCCGCCGCACACGCGATTGTTTCTCACGAGCGCCAACACCTGCGAGGCTGGTTAAGCTTTAAATTGTTTTCTCGATAAGCGCGACGCTCGGTGAACTTGCGGGGAGCGGAGGGGGGACGCGGGCGTACAACCCCACCTCACGCAGCGCGTCCTCCGCCCGCTCCGCGTGCCCACCGCGTCGCAGGTGAGCGGATCGATTGTCACGTCCCCCCCCCGAGCTCCGCGATCGATGAACACGCGCGGTCCCCGCCGCCCGCGCGCCGTGCAGGTCAACGTTCCGGAAACAAAGCAAAAAAAAAACCCGCGCCGCCGCCACCACATCGCCATGACAACTCGCGAGCGTGCTCTCGAAAAAATATTTCCCGAGTGAGTGGCAATATTCGCGGTTCATGTTTACGGCGGTGACATTATCCGCGCACGGTGGGTTCGGGTGAATGTACTCCGCCAAGATCAAACGGCACGTGGCTGCCGAGGGCGCGGCCCACGGCGGCGGGAGTCGCGCCGTGTCACGGCCGCGTCGCGCGCAACGCAATCATCGCCACGCATGGGTTTTTCGGAGATCAGTCAATTTCTGTCTGGAGGAAGCGACGGAGAAATCCGAAATCACAGGAAATCCATCGCGCCAGTCATCACACGCTCCCCGGGTGTCCCCCGAGCCTGAGGAGTGTCTCATAAAACCCGACAAATCACACAAGCACAGAGCCGCTTTTAAAGCCGGCATGGGCCCGCGCTTCGGAGCCGACGCCAAATAAAAAATAACAAACAAGTTCCTGAAAATAGCCAATAACATTTCCAGCTGTATCAACATCGGAGCTTGGCAGCTGCTAACAGAATGTTTCACAAGCGTTCCGCAAGTGTTTTCATTTGGATTGGACGTGTGTGATTACAAAGTGTCCCTCCGTGCCGTCATTTCCGGATTTACGCGCGGAGAGATGATGCCCCTTCTGCCTCGGCTAATAATATCGCGGCGTCGTTCTCTGCATGTGCTTCGGATCCACGGTCCGTACCCGAGACCCGATCGTGAATTGCGATTAACCGGCTAAAAGCACTTAAGAGTTCAAGCCCGGCCTGACTGAGGCTCGCAGTGTGACGGTGGGAATCTCGCGGGTAGCGGCTCGTTACGATCGGCCGCTCGCCTCGGCCTCCCGCTACAATCGCCCTGGGCGGTACTTTTATGGGAAGCGCCACATTGTGGGAAAAGCCAAGAGCGATTGTTTTATGGAAATACAACCATGATAACAAAGTGGAATGCCCACCACCGGCCTAGAGCTGTGAACTGAAAGTGAACGCGCCGTGCGCGGTCGTTAAACTTTTTTTTCCAAAATTATGATATCAGCATGTTATGGCGGTAACCGAGCATGGCAACACGTTTATTTGTATTTTGGAGGTTGGCCCGAAATCACAATGCCGGGCTGCCAGGGCGCCGCGCCACGCCAACGGTGCCAGGCTTCGTGTGACGACCGAGAGAGGGAGCGGCGCTGCGGCGGCGCGCCTCGTGTTGCCGTTGAATCTCTTGGGTTACAACTGAAACTCCCGCCGCTTGTTTTGCACCCAGCCGCTCGCTCCGTAAGAAGCCGACGGCTGTGAAAATAGCGCTGGCAGCGGCGTCCCAGGAGCCCTGGCACGGTGGCCCGGGAGCGGAGGACGCCCCGCTGAGCCGGCCGGGCCGTGTGGCCGTGTGGCCGCGGCGCTGAGGACCCCCTAGATACTGACCCCCGCCCCTCCACCAATCTACTCACGGTGTCAAATTTGCGGTTTCAATACAAATTTATCCAGGGCTTTTTTAAGGGTTTGCTATGACAGATGCTATTACTATAAAAAGTAAGATTTAAACCATTACAACACTGCGATGCGTTCGCCCAGTAGCGTCTATTACGCATTTTAATTCAAACCGCCGTGTCTGACGGCTGAGCGGTGAACGCAGCTGACACTGAAATGCGCTGACGGTCGCTGTCGCACACGGGCTGCGGGACGCGGACGATCACAACAACTGGATGATGTTTTTGAGAGCCTAACGCCTCCACTCGGGTAAATCCCTCTCCCTTCAGGTGCTAAACCACGCCACTATCAGCCGCACGGGTGCTGTGTGGAGGTGTGAGGCTGCGTGAGGCTGCGTGAGAATGTGCCTGACACTGTGAGGTTGTGTGTGAGGCTGTGCGTGACAGCGTGCGTGACACTGTGAGACGGAGTGTCAGACCGCGTGACACAGACTGAGCATCTGCATCAGGCTGAGCGAGGAGTGCGTGAGACTGAGCGAGGAGCGCATAGCTGTGGCTCAGAACCCTCGCCACGGCAGTTGCAGGGAAGGCTTGGTTCGCCGCGCGCTGCACCCACCAACCTGCGGCGATGCGTCAGCCGGGAGCGGGCGAGGTTAAAGCCGATAACGAGAGTGGGAGGACCATCATGGCAGCCGGAGCGTGGGGCAGTGTGCAATCCGCTCGCAGCCCGTCGCGCAGCCTGATCCGCGGGCGGATTATCCCGTAATGCGCGTCACACTGCTCCAGACCCTGAACCCGGCCGGGGGACCGCACGGCCCCATTCTCCCACAAACACACGGAGACGCAAACCCCCTCACCGCTCCCGCGCGGAGGAGAGAAGACGGCTTTGTGAAATATTTATGCCCGGTGCTGAAACTTATTCTGTGTTCTGACTTCGGTGGCCAGTTGTATCAAACAGGACTTCTCAACCTTTTCAATCTCAGGGCCCATTAGGCCCGCTTGGGCAAAGTGTCCACGGACCGCTAGGTGGCGTTCGCGGCCCATCGGGTGAGAACGGCAGTCACAAAATACGGAACGCGAATTATGTAGGAAACGCGCGGAAACGTTCCCTGGCGTCGCTCCGTGCAAACCGCCGCTGGTGGCGGGACGAGGCGCCGGGCTTTCGCTGCGCCCGCTACTTGTGGCGCCCGGCACCCTGAGGGCGCCGCCACCGCGCCGCCATAGCTCGGCAACCGTCTCTCTCGCGCGCTGGCGGCTGTGTACCGAATAAATCTCCGGCAGGTGAAAATGTTGACAGCGGAGACTTTTCGGCAGTAATTCAACGTGACACGGATATTGCGGGCGGGCGGTGACGGCGGCCTCCCTCTGCGGGGGCCGCGCGCTCGGGTGGCGGCCTGGGCTCGGGTTCGCGAGGAGTCGCGAGCCGCGCGCCCACGGAACCCCCCCCCCCGCCAATCGAGACGGCCGCCGCGCCCGCTCACGATAACCGTGTTCCAGCCGACGGAGCGGAAGGAACGGGGGAATAAATAAGTGCGAGGCGACCGCGCAAAAGATTCCCCTGGATTTTCGCCGCCGCAAGCTTTTGAACACTGTTTCACTTTCATTTATTGGTTTTTATTGCATCGGAGCGTTTCGGTTCTCTTCAAGAGTTTTTTTTTCCGTTGCCCGTGCGTTGAGAGTCGTAGAAATTTTAAGATTACGTGATTTAAATGGGAACATTGTTTCATGACACTTCTGCTCAAACTCTCCTGACTATTAAAACACAGTCGTACATGTACCTCCCCTGCCCCGGCTGCCGGGGACTTAGGGAGAGCCCCGGGGCTGGGAACGATCTGGAGTTAAGACGCTTAAGACGGTGAGAGTATTGCAAATGTTTTCTGTAGGAGAGGCCCAACACGGCATTGGCCTCCCAGTCCTCGCACCTCCCCACGGGCCTCGGTCACGACGAGCGTCTACGCTTTCTTGCTGCCCCGGCACGTGGCCGGGACGGTGGCCGCTTGGCCGATCGCTCCGTGGCGACGGCGTTCGGCGCCCGTGCGGCCACGACGGAGAAATACGGGCGCGCGTGTGAGCGGCGACGCGGCACGTTCTATCCGAGCGGCCGGTTTGAGGTTGGCAGATTTCGGTCGAGGCTGGCGTCACAACCGCATCCAAAACTGCGGCGCGGAGGAACGAGTCGCGGGGCCTCGGGCCCGTCGCTAACATCAAAGGTCCACGTTTGACCTGTTGCAACCTAAAGCAAAAGAGCCCCATAACTATAATACTAACGATAGCATTTTTAGTTAAGAGATCGTTAACAATAATCGTTAGTTTTCTCCCGCGAGTCATGAGAGCCGCCGCCCGCCCGGCACCTCGCGGTGCCGTCAAACGGCTGCACCGTCGCCGCTCGCCACGAGAGCGACGCCACACCACAATGCAGCGTCCGGCCACCGATCCGCCGCGTTCCCTCCCGGCCGATCGTCCTCGTGGACGCGGGATCCGGCCACCGCGTCCCTCGAGCACGCACCCACGGCAATCGCTCGTGTCCAAGCCGAGTGGGGGGGTGGGGTGGGGGGTGTGGTGGGGGGGGGGTTCGGCAG
>JAZEWU010000028.1:620957-637730 GCA_036362915.1 Geotria australis | reverse complement strand
GCACACTGCTGAGGCGAGGCCTGATAGTGTGCAGCTATGCAGGCCGGCATGGCACAGGTGGACGTGGATGGAAAGCAGCACTCCCAGCCGACTTTGTCTCCTGAGTGGCAATGTTTACACACCACACCAGGTACTCATTTGAGGCTGCATCGACCTAGATGAGGCCCAGGACCGGTTCAGAATATCGTCACTGGTATTGGCCGTGAACGGGAATCAAATTCGGGTCACCAGGTTTGTAGCCCAGCATGCTAACCACTGAGCTACCGCTCCCCATACAACAGCGACACGCGCAGCAACAGTTCTGATAAACAGGGCCACTGTGATAAAGAGTTCACAATATTACACTCGGCCTAAAAGCATGTGTGCATCGCTTGCGTCTCGCAATCCACGCGCAGTACGAGCCGTGAGCGGGGAGCGTGTGTCAGGAGCTGCGGCGCCTGATTGGCCCAGAGAGGCCCCTGCTCCAAAGAGCAGCTGGAGCCAGAGTCTCACGCTCGCCGCGGGAATCTCGCCCGCGTCAGAAATCTCGCGATCGGCATGAATCGTCAGCCGTCACCTCCGCCATCCCCGCAGTCACCCGGCGCGTCTCTGCGTCCGCATTCCTCACTTGCAAGGATCGTCAATTCCAAAGCAATTAAAGATTTGGTCTTATTAACAAAATAAGCAGCCTACTGAAAAAGTAATTTCCGAAGGATTTGTGAAAATTGATCCCTTAAATGCAATAATGGAACAAAAAATCTCCACACTTTAATTTTGCCCAGTTAGTGCTCAGCTTAGCGTGATTGCATTGTTCGGGCGTGAGAGAGATCTAATTATATTTGATATTTGTTTAAATTACCAAATAACCACATTAAATGCCACGGAGCGAGCCGCTGCACGGGCAGGGGCGCCGCGACGCACCGGGCTGTGTGCGTGCGCGCTCGTCTAATGAATAGGAAGTTGCTAATGAAAATATATGGCTTTTAATTAAAATAGTTGATTAAAATTCTGTAAAATAAAGTGGCTCAACCTGCACGTTCTACTGCGCCGCGCAAGGTACGCGGCGTCCATGACGATATTGTCGCGGGCGGCCGTTATTTTAGCGTTAATGTGATGTTACAAAACGTAGCGCGACGTTCGGGGCTTTCCGCGCGCGACGCGCTATTCAGTGCGAGCGCTGTGCAAAAACGCGCCGCGACGGGCCATTTGCTCTGCGTTTTTTTGGCGCGATTGGCAGGAAAATAGGCGACGGTCGGGGCGTGAGCCTGGCACGTGGGAGCCGCTCGCTCCTCCGCCGAGCCACCACGCTGGACAGAAAACGCGTATTTATTTACTGTCTAAATAAACCGTGTATGTGAATACTATATATTACCGGGTATGTATAGAGTATGTATAGTGACAAACTTGTGCAGCGCATTGTGACCCTCGGGTGAAAGGCGCTATATAAAACGCTATTATTATTATGTCTCCGTATATATATGGAGTATATTAAATCCGCAAGTATAACGACCCACATTAGTCAATCTTTACTATTATGAAAATAATTACAGAAAAGTTGTTAACCGTGACAATACACCATTGACGGTAAATCTGTACGCGTTGCGCACGTCATCAAACGTTTGTGGTTCCCCGGAGCCTCGGAGCCTCGGAGCCTACGCGCTCATATACAACCATGGCAGCATCTCGTGCCTCCGCCGGTTCCGGCGTTCATGACTCACGCGCACGCTGCCATCAAAGCGTGAGAGCCCAACGCCGCCCGTGTCTCGTTACAATCCCGCCCGTGTCTCGTTACAAACCCCCCGCAGAAGCTCGACCGCCAGCGGTACGTGCGTGCCGTCCGTTCGTCGAGGCAGGCGGCACACGGGGGGTTTATATCGCGCCGTCAAAACCTGAAGATCATGGCAATGTCGCGCGTTCATTCGGCGGCGCGAGCTTTCATCGCCGCCCCATCGATTCGGCCGGGCGACAGCGGCCAGCGGCCCGCGGCCGAGATCAGAAAATAAAGAAGTGGGGACATCCATCGTGTAAATTACCCCTCGAGTGGTAATCCCGAGGCCGTGACGGATGGAGATCGCAGTGGCCGCCCTATTACGGCCTGCCGTGGGTCACTTGACCTGTCTGTGCACGTCGCGCCAATTGATGGAGCCCAATTGGCCCGCTCGGCGACTCGACTCCCCCCCGGCGGCCGTGTTATTACGTCAAAGGCCGTTCATTTCCGAGACATTCACCTTTAGGTCGGCTCATGTCGACGCCGACCCAGACATCTAAACTGACATCTAAGCTGGCATTATTTATCGCGGAAGAAAATGTACGGGGAGGGGGAGAAAAAACCCCGCAAAAGGTGTACTTTGAGCGGCCTGTCGCTTGAGGAGCTCAAATTGGAGCCGTCTCCGCGACAGGCCTGCGACCGCCACGCGCGCCGAATCTGACGGTGTTAAAAACTTGAAACCGCCCAAAGTGCGCGATGAAAGCAACAACTAAACTTAGCCGCTCCAAATTCAACCCGCGCACGATATTGCAACCCGATCCTCTGTTTTTATGAGGCGGTGCGAGTGAAGGTTAATACTTGTCGGTTGACGAATTCGTCCAATTTCCGTGAGGAGCAGCAGCACCGCGCGCGGGTGTTTGCGGCGGCGAGATGCGCGGGGAGGAGACCCGCCAGGCGCTAAGGTTCTGTACGGCAACTGAAGGATTCCCGACAGCGACGCCGCACACTGCCCGGAAAATTACTGCGAGCGATCAATAGGGAGCGGCGCGTTCATTACTCGACTCGCGCCTCACTATCTCCTCCCGGCGCTCGGCTCGTGGCGGCCGTACCGTGCCGTGTCACACTGCACCGTACCGCGCCCTAGCGCACTCCCTGCCCACACCTCGCACCATCTTCTCCCCCGAGTAACGCCTGCGCAGCACGCGATCCACTCTGGGACATTTAAAGCGATTTGCGGTTATTTGATGTCGGATGCGTAGTACGGTACAACACCGGATTTAGTTGCACTGTTCTGCGTTAAGAGTGTGGCCCCACAGCAGCGGCTTAAGGCTCTGTGTGCGACGGTCACCCACCCAAGCACCATCCAGGCTCAGACATGCTTAGCTTTACAAGTCTGATGTGATCAGGCGCATACCGAGTCAGGTGGTCCGAGGCAAATTCACCTTTACCCTGCTCAAAGTATATTTATATCCGGTGCGTAAGCGCTATTGTTGTCGCCCTACCGCAGCCGTCGCAGCCTGGCACAGCTACCGCGTTCCCTCCGAGGAAACCACACCGCCCGGTCGGTCATCTTTTATTTTTGTTTGGTTTTTCCGCGGCTTCTCAGTGCACGGGTCTCCGGAAATCCCTCACAGCCGCCCGGCTTAAGGGGGGCATCGCTGTCGGCGGCGCAGAGCCGCCGGGCAGGCCCTTGTCGCCGACACAGTGATACCCGCCGTGTCTCCGAACGTCGAGAACCCAGCGGCGCGAGTGGAGCTCCCGGGCCTCCCTCTGGGATACGACCCGCGGCGTTTTACTCGCCATCGATCCGCATCGAGTCACTTTCGGTGAATCCCCCCACGCGGCGGCGGCGTCCAGATGCGTGACTCGGGGCGCGTCCCCCGTCGTCAGCGACGTTCAATTAAAGGCAAATCGGCGGCGATGGAGGCGGCGGGTTCGCGGCTCGTTGGCGCTGGGAGACGCGCATGCTGGGGTCGCGGGGGTCACGCGGCACCGGGCGCGTCAAGCAGTCTCCGAGTTTTAAAACACGACATCACTTTTGGGATCTAATTGCAACACAAGATATGTCCCATATATATGGAACCATAGGGGATACGCAGGGAGGATCAGGTGTCATCTGAAGTATGTAGTCCCTATGGTTCCATTCATATGGGACACGTTGTATGTTTTTATTATTGTCGAGTTTTTATTTATAGTAATTGTACACCAATACCTACACAGTATCAACAAATAAGGTTTGATGTTTGAGCTATCTGTGCAGAGCAACGTACAGAGTATTTCATACCATTACCATTACCATTTTCCGAAACCGCTTAATCCTGTACCGGGTCGCGGTGAGCCGGAGCCTATCCCGGAGACAAAGGGCGCAAGGCACTGGGTATACCCAGGATGGGACGCCAGGCCATCACAGGGCAAGAACCGAGGTCCTACTCTAGAATTACCACAGTTATCCAAGCAACGGTCGAGCGATCAAAGGAACCATAACTGATTTAATGAGCCATTCGCAGTTTCACTGTAACATCCGTTCAAACACATTTAATTTCGGATTGTTGTCAGTACTGCGATAATAACAATGATAGTACACCAATGTACTGATGTAGGATTCACGACTCAATTCACGATGGTTACTCTTCAGAGCTGTTCTTTCAGGATGGCCGTGTCGAGAGAGGGAGATCGCTCGACACGGCTATCCCGAAAGAACAGCTCTGAAGTGCAACCATCGTAACAGTAGACCGCTAACGACAACGGATTCCCATCGCTTCCGTTAAACGCGAAAGATTCTTCCTCCCAAACGCCACGCGGTTATTTGCACCTTGAGACGTGGCGAACCTAATCCCGTCACCCGTGGCGGCACGGGGACACGGCGCCCGCTCGGCGCCCGTCAGCGCGGGAACGGCCCCCAAGGACGATTGACGCGGGGACGAGAGGGACGGGGGACGAGAGGGACGGGCGACGCGGGGACGCGCCGAGGGCGGGCGGCGCGGCACAGATGGGGAGGCGCGGGCGGAGCTCAGCGGCAGTCAGCGTGAGTTAATTACGGCCGAATCAATTATGTCAACACTTTGTTCGAGCAAACCACCGTCGCACATAAATATTTTGAAAGTATATATATATATCTTGACACCAGTGATTTATATTCATTAAGTGGATCCGTAATTGTAATTCATTGGGGCCCAATTCCGAGGCGCCTGGCAGTGTGAGCGTGGAGCGTGCCGTGAGGCGGCGGGGCCGGCTCAGGCTCGCGGTGACGCGGCTCCCGGGCGCAATGGGGCCCACCGTGGTAGGGCCCACCCTAGCGGCCCCCACCGTGGCGGAGGCTCACCGTGGCAGGGCCCATCGCGACGGCCCCGAGAAACCGTGGCCCTTGCGTAACACACAGAACGTGAAAGCATCCGTGAATGTACACTGGGGCAGCTGGGGAACTAATGGGACTTTCCACTTAAATAACTACGGGCTCTGTCACACCAACTTCTGCACGGATTCAGATAGCAGTGGACACGCACTCTGCTCAGTCACCTTTCTACATTTGACCTCTCCTCGCCCCCACTGTCCCGCTTCAGTCGCTCACTCTCTTTAGCCTCTCTCTCGCTCGCTCCCCACCTACCTCGCTCGCTCGCTTTCTCCGCCACGCCGAGACACAGCAGCGGGACTGGGCAGCGCCCGCCGTGTGCCCCTCCCGTGCCCTCGGGCCGCGCGGACGCAGCGGCGGCAGCTGGGTCCCACGCGGCCCACGGGGCCCGGTGCGGCCACGGCGCGAGCGGGGCGCTCACGAGGGCCGCTCGGCGCCGTGGGGGAGGACGCGCGGGAACCAGCTGCGGCAGCCGGGCCGGGCGCGGGCACGCACGCACGGCAGACATCAACGCGTGGCGACGGCGTCCTAATCCATCAGAGTTAAATCTAATCTCGGCGTGTGGCACCGCGCGTTGCTCCTAACACTTCAGCACAGATTTGTTTTCTCCCCCCCCCACCCGCCTGTAATAAAACGCCTGTGTGTAATGCTACACGCGGGTTAGCGCCGCCAGTTGTACGATCGGTTTCTTTGGCGGCGCGGGACTTGCATTCGATACGTTAGCGGTGGCTTACGGAAACTTTCTCGCAGCAGCAAGTGACGGAGGGAAATGTAATCCCCTAAAAATAACCGCACAAACATTCTGAAAATGTTACGTTCGGTATTAAATTGAAATTCAAATGTTGCTCTGTACGGAGGTTTCGGGTCGTCGCCGCAACTTGTTTGGGGGCTTCTCGGGATTTGTGAGTTTTGTCTGAATCCCGACTGTGCAGCATCCATCCTGGAGAGGAAATAAACTATTGGGTTCTCTCGCGCGAGTCGCCAACGAGCGGTAGCGCGGAGGTTCAACGCACGTCGTTATTACGCATCAATCCTGTGCTAATTAGCGCGGCGTGACCTTGCAGTGGCCGCTCACGCCCCAGATGAGAGCAGCTCTGCTCCGAAGGGCGCTGCTCTCGTTTCGAGGGGCCGCAACGTGACTCTGAGGTCAGCAGGTTGTGGGTTCGCGGCGTTTCACTCATACTCGCGTCTCATTACATCACGTGTCAGCGTGTCGGCGTGTACACCCACAGCGCGCACACAAAGGTGTGGCTCTTAGCTAACATATCCGCACAAGTTGTCACCACAAGATAAGGTTTCCTTAAGAATGTATACATTTTGCGATCTTCAACGACAACACACTATAATGAAGCAATAATGTTCTGCAAACAAACAAATATATTTTAAAGAAATCTAACAATGAGCAATTTATCGCGAGAGGATGATGATGATGGCCTGGGGAGGCCTTCATCCAGCAGTGGATTGATGATCGCCGGGTGTGGCAGAGATGGTATTAATCCGAAAGGCAGCCCTGGTTAATACCACAGACGTACTAACATGAAATTCGTGCCTTCCGCTTTACAGCAGAAGTTAAACATCTCGTGACTGATGTCTAAAAAAAGTCGACCATTGTGTCCTAGTGTCATGGTCCACATTTTAAAAACTACCCACAAATGATTTATTCTGGATACACACGCAGTCATCGCCCTTACTGTGCAGGCTTGGCCAGTTTTCTCCCGAACAAGGAGTCTTTAGACTCCCAGGCTCTGGGCAAACGAGAGCAAAGTAATTGAACGTGTTTTTAATGATTAATGAATTGAGATTAATGTAATAATGCTCCATTTCACTACCAGCACATTTCACAAAAAGAACACGGGCTTCTTCCTCTTTGCGATACTTTGAAGCGCGATGGTCGGCTTCTGGACATCGTTGTCTTTCAGCTCGGCTTCGAAGTGTTTGGTAGAATTCGCAGGTAATACCAAGTATTACTTGACAGGGATCGCGACGTGAACGCTAAACTGGCAGATGAACGGCATCCGAGCCGGGATTTGAATCCGGGACTTCTTGCTGTGAGGCGGCAGCGCTAGTCACCGCGCCACCGTGCCACACCCGTTCGTCGTCCGTTCGTCGTGTCCATCGGTGAGGGATGTGTGGGGCCGTCTCGCCAGCTTGTGGCCATTGCCCGCGCCGGTTCGCCTCACCGTGAGCGGTAGCCGCGGGCGCCCGGACGGCCTCACGCCGGACTTCCTCATCAAATGCCAATGGCACGATATCCGAGATTAAAACTATCGGTGCCGGCGCCGTTATATCCCTCCCCCGAGGACAAAATGTTAATGCAGTGCTTAATAGGTTGAAGTAAATCAAAATTGACTCGTGCAATGAACCGGGGTAGTGGTCCTCAGGGTCGCGAGCGGGGAACTCGAAGGCCGACACGCTTGCTCAGGCACCCGCACACAAGCTTAATTATATTTGCTTTAATTATTTATTCCTGCCAATGAACTAATTAACACCGGCTGTAATTACCTCTCAACAGCATATAATGGCACAGGAAGCATTCTCGGCTGAAAAAACTGCTTAGACTCTCTCCACCTGAGCCGAGGAGGCGAATCGCTTCAACGCCGTCATTGAGCAACCTGGCATGTCTGCGCCGTGTGTCCGCGTGTTCGCGCGTATGTTTACACGTTCGTTGTGCGTTCACTTGTTTTCTGTGTTTGTGTGTGCGTGTCTTTGTGTGTGCCCCAGCCAGTCATCCCGGTCAGGCAGCCAATGGCACCTGGGATGTCCCATGACCTCCCGTCAGCGAGCCTTCGACAGCCTGCGTGATAGCGTCAAGGTGCACCTGGCCTAGCACAGGCGCCGTGGTGACGTCACCGCCATTTAGTGGCGAATGGCCGTTGTTGTTGCTGTGTGTTGAAGTTGTGGGTGTGCCCGGCCACAGTTATACCCTCCATTCTCTACGCTAGCAAAACGTGGAGCTCTTTAGACGAACATTTTCGCCGGTTTGAAACATTCAGGCTGGCCTGCCTACGATCCTTGGTTTTAACCAGGTGGCATTGTGGGAGGAGCTCACGGATCCTGGAAAAATCCGGTCACAGTCCCTTCGGTGGGCTCCTGGAGCAGGTGAGGCTGCTCTGTCTGGATCGTGCCCAGCCGCTGCGGCACTTGACCCTACAGTCTGTTAATGCTACACGGGGGATCTTTGTCTCGGTGTGTCTGTGTGTCTCGGTGGCTGCATGTCTCGGTGTCTGCGCGTGGCGCCGTCACACGACCTCCACCAACACGAGCTCCCGTGTGCAGAGCCCTCGTGTAAACGTGGTCACCGCCGTGACTGCCTTCATTACAGCGACGCTGGCGCTAACGCCCATACAAACTAATAACGCCGCTCACGGGGTGATTACAATAACAAAGTATCCAATAGCAAAGTATTCGAGCGTTAAGGTGGTGTGAAGGGCGGCACGGTGGCGGCAAGGCGGGAACATCGGCGCCAGACAAAGAGAAGGCCCTGCCTGAGGCGGTTACATCCCGCCACGGGCACCATGCTGTGTATTAGCCGATAACATAATGTCCGCAGTGTTTGGCAAATGTTGGCCCCGGCTGACCGCGTGGCTGCCTTCCGCCCCCTCCCCGCTTCTCTGCAGTTTCTTCGCGCCTCTGAGTCGTTTTGTCTTCAAACGAATACCCTCGACATTGAGCGGATATGCGCGGTAAGTGCATGGTGAGCAGTGAAGTGAGACACACGTATGAGGTGAGGCTGAGCGTAGAGGCGCGGTGTCTCGGTGTATGTGGCGAGGGATAGGAGTGTGTCGTGAGGCGACGCTTGTGGTGAGTGTGCGCGGGGGAGGAGCCGCGAGGCCTGGCTCGGGGGAGCGAGCAGGTGTGGTGGCCGTGAGCCAGGGCCTAGCGGGCCTGCCAGCTCTTCTCGGAAGGCACTCCGTCGTGGCCTGTCGGCCCAACGCGGACTCCCCGGCACAGATTTAATTGTCTCCGCGTGGCTCCTAACGAGGCGAGATGTAATAGCAGCCCAGATCGGCGGCCGCGATTACAGGCGCTTGCCCGATATCGAATCCGTTTCCGTACTCGGAATAGTTTTTTTCATACACGTTGGAAAATAGCTGCTGCTTTGAGAACTATTACGGAGCGCCGCGTGGAGTCTCGGGTTAAGGAGCCGCTTGGGAAAGCGAGCGAGCGAGCGAGCGGCTGAGAGCACTCTCGGCCCGAATGTGCTCCATCACACTGTATCAACATTACCCACGGCGAGCAGCATACAGTGTCTGCGAGAGCCGCTCGGAAATACAATCATTGGTAGGCAGGTACGTGTGCGCTCAAAGACCAAGAGGCTGCTTTAATCCCCAAATCTCAAATTTAAGAAGAGAAACGTCGATGGGAGCGTGACTGGGCTGACACCTGGAATCAATCCAACCTCCAGCAGTTTCATTTAATCCATCATGACGGAAACTGATCTCTCGCTCTAGTTTTTTCTTGTTCCCTCCGTGTGTATTAATGGGCTAGATTCACTTTCTGTCGGAATGGCCAAAGCGTTCCGCTTTTTCGCCGATTGACTCGTCGTCGGCGATGACGACGCCAATGACCGCTCCCGTGATCGAACGGAGTGGTTCCCGGCAGCCGGTGCGAGTCGCACGCAGTTCGTGCAGCGTCGCTCGGGGAGTGCGGTGCGTTGTGCGGAATGGCACGAAGCGACGCGCTCTGTCTTTACTCGCGAGACAGCCGCGGAGCTCGCGTCTCCTCGGGGCCGCCGTGCCGGCACGATCCTGGCGCTCCCGTAACGCATTGCGGTGTCAAGATGCAGGAGCTTTAACGCTCGCAATACAGGCGCCAGATGTTGTGTCGCAGGAATCCCGTAAAGAGCTTTGAGCTCACTGGGTATTTTTCTGCTGTAATAATAAACATCTATCTATCATATATCTATAATCTATATGATGGCGGAGGAGCATCTTAACGCGCTCACATAGGCACCTGTGCTTGGCCAGGCGCCTTCTTGCGCCAGTGATGGAACTTCACCACCTCGGGTCCTGATGCAAACTTATACGATTGGGCCCCCCTCTCAACATGTATGATTGCCCCCGCCGGTCTACAAACAGTTCTATATTCAGTGTACACACGTATATTCTTCAGTGTACAGTATTACATATACTATACAGTATTGTATTAGAAATGTGTTACTATTAGCCAAGTGTTGGATAGATCCAAGTGGGCCACGTGGGCCTTGAGGTGCAAAATGTTGAGAACCCATGTTCTAAATTATTTCTTAGGGCCAAAGTATTTACGTTTATTTTCGAAAGCGAATAACGTCGGTTCAGGCTGACGAATGTTTATAATTTCTGAGGTTTTGTTCAGTGACTAAAGCAGCTGAATTGCTTCAAACATCCGCGTGTGAGGCAGTGCGCGTGAGCCGGAGGACGACGAGCGATGGAGCGCGGCCTCCGAGGCCGCGAGAGCAGCGGGCTGCGGCCACGACGCCTCATTGTGCCGTTACCACCACCGTTACCGCCACCCAGAATGGGTGTTGGTGTCACTGTTTCGTGGCACCAGCGATGTTTCTTGCGCTGGGAATTAGATGTCACTTTGGCCTGGAGACAGGTCCCAGCACAGGAGGTCTTAATCCTGCACTTAATCACAGCCTTGGAGCGAGAGCGGTCCCTCGTTGCGGCCCGCCGGTGTTTACAAGCGGAGCGGTTATTGTGAGGCAATCCAGTTACCGATGGCTTCTGCGCCCCGCGCTCGAGCCCCAATGCGATCACGGCGCTGCCGATCGGTCTGCCGGCTCCCGAGAGCATCGCCCGACCTCGCTCGACCCCCGCGGTCACGACACGAGCGGCAGCCGTGGAAGGCCGGAGGGCGAGGAGGGGGGGCGGCAGCGGCTGCCTCGCCCGGCCGTCCGGGACTCCCGAGCCGCGTCGCGCCTGTCGAGCCGTTGGCTCCCTTAAATCGGGAAGACGCGGCGCCACTGGATTAAAAGCGCGAGTCTTTGTGAAGCCGGGCGCGGTCGCCGCCGGGGGGAGATTAAGCGGAGGGATGAGTGAGCGGGCTCCCCGCGAGGCGCTCGCGAGTAGAGAGGCGCTGCCGCCACCGTGCCCCTTTTGCAGTTCGTTAAAAGCGCTCGCGCCGTGCGGCCCACACGTTGAGGCTCGGCGGGGCCCCTGGGCGCCGCGTGCCGAGCGAACCGTCTGAAGCGGCGCGAGGGCGGCGACTCTAAGCAGGCGCATTAAAGGCTGCTGCCGGTAATCCGGGATAAACAGAGAGACGTCTCGTTTCAAGCGTCTCTCTCTCTAAGGCTCCTCCAGCGCCGTCGCGTCGCGCGTCCGTAAACACGCGGGGCGCGACGCAGAGGGCGACGCGGAGCGCGGGCCCGCGCGGCGACGCGCGGAACGACAAGCGGTTTTATCGAGACGCCGGACCCCTCGGAGGCTCACGAGCGACGTTAACCCGCCCTCCCGAGACGGACACAACGCCCTCTGACGAGCTTCAGGTCTCACAACAATCCCCTGATAAGTTATATCCCTAACCCCGTGACCTAAACATGCCTCATTAACAGCCCTAAACCTAACCCCATTCTCTGATGAGCCCTAACCCGCACCGGAAAGTAAGTGCCCCGCGCTGATGTCGGAATTGATCCGGCGTGGCGGGCAGAGAGCCCCGCTGGCTCGCTCGATCGCCGATTATTAGTTCTCCCCGTCCGCCGTCGTTTGCGTTGGGACGGCACTTCACGTCCGTCGCCCCACGTTAGCCACGGCTCCGGCGGGCGGCCAGGATCCACGGGATTTGGGCTGCGAGCCCACCTCGCTGTCACCGCCACGGGTTTAATAGCGCCGGATTCTCTACGCCGAGCCCTGTGTCCGTACCGCAGACGAGAGGGTTGTGCCGGGGACGGTTTGGCAGCAAAGGCTGCTCGTGTTTGCCGACTCCATATGCATCTCCGACGGAGCTTCTGCCAAGTGCGTCTCACTCGCCTGTCTGGCCGAGCGATACCACTGTCTCCTTTCACTTAAAATCCAAGCAAGGCGAGGGAATGTTTGGTTACAGATGCGCCGGAGCGTGGCACTAGCTGCCAAGAAATGTCAGATTCTCGGCAGCAGGAGCGTCTTGCCATGAACGTTCCTGGGAGTTGTTGCTCAGAGCCAACAACAACTCGTGTCTGCCCAGCAGAAGCATCTTTAAATTACATCTCAGCCTTCGACATTTTGTCTACTGTGAATCTCTGCTCGCCTTGTAACTTTGTGCAATTAGCTGTCGCTAGCAGGGGCCTGTGAGCGACGGCCATTTATACTGCATTTTAAAAATCCTCAAAGTGCTGCCTGCATTCTATGCAAACGCAAAGCGTAACACACACCTGACAGAAGGTGCAGCCCTAACCGTGAGCCTGTGTGTAACGTGCAACACATTTGCTAATGCTTGCTGTGCCCAAATAAGGAAGAGACAGAGCGGGAGGCTTGTGAGGCTCACAGATGTCCGTGACCGAGGGTGCGACCTCAAGCCAGGGGCTGGGGCTCTGGAAGTGACCTTTGAAGGCCACGGGTGTTGATTTTGCGATAACGAGAGGATTTGGCGGAAGGAACGGGTACTTGGAACAGAGCCAAGCGCCCCGCAGCCTGTATGTTGCACTGGGCTCGTCGGGGAGCGGTGGCGCGGTGGTTAGCACACGATGCTACGAACCCGTCGACCCGCGTTCCATTCCCGCTTGCGACCATCGCTGGTGACGAATATCTGAACCAGTCTTGCGCCACGCCTAGGTCAACGCCGGGTTAAACGAGTACCCGGTACGGTGTGTAAACGTCAGCACTGGGGAGACAAAGACGGCCGGGCGTGATGCTGGCCACTTGTTGGTCTTTTTCAGTGCTCACTCTTCGTGGCCTCAAGGTGCACCTGGCCTGGCACAGACGCCGTGGTGACGTTACCGCCAGAAAAATACCCAGTGAGCTTGCAACCTCTTAACGGGATTCCTGCGACATAACAAACACGTAGTGGCGAACGGCGGCGGTTGTTGTTGTGACTGCAGCAAGCTCATAACGCCGTACGGGGGTGTGTGAGATGGTCTGCATTGGGCTCGTGACTCCGTACGGGCGTGTGTGAGCGGTGGCCCCGCTCTCTATAAACCCAAACGCCACGTCTCGCGTGGGGTTTTTTTCTCTCTCTCTCTCTCTCCCTCCACTGTGCGTGTACAAACCACGGATTCCAGCGTGCAGGTGGGGGGTGGGAGCGTGGGAGCGCGCGCGTGCCCATGGGTGTGCGCGCACGTGTGCGTGCTAGACGCGGAGGGAAGCGAGAGAGGAGTGGTGTCGGCGGCGTGTGCCTTCACTCGCACTGCTCTGGAATTCTCTCTCGGTTGTGGAAAAACTCTGAGATCACATGATTTCTCTTTGATGAAGCGGGGGCAGATTTACAGTAGAGTTCGTGCATTCTATATGACCGGCGGGTTTCCGGTCTTTCCTGACCGCGTCGAGCCAACGTCGCGGCTTCTGCGCGGTTCCTCGCTCGGGGCCATCGTCAAACGTGGGGGTGAGATGCCGTGTCGATCGCGCCTCATCACCATTGTCGTTTTGATTCTGCGCAACCTCGAGAAGCGCGTTTGGAGACGCGTTTGCTGGAAACGAGGAGCGTGTTGTACGGGCGGAGCAAGGCCACGCGATTCTTACCCAGGATTCCCTGTAGCGCTCATGTCACATCATGCAGAATGTATCCAAGATTAAATATTGAAGTTGTATGAAAACAATGATCGTATTTGATTTGAGACAGGGTAAAAACAAGCATTTGAATTCCTTCCGGACTGACCACAGCTGTTCATAAATATTTTGCGCTTAGTTTAAACGGCAGCGAAGGTTTCATGTGTGGAAGCTGCCTGAACCTGCTGCTGCTGATGAAGATCGTGGGCAATTGCGAGTGCCGGTGAACCAGGGGTCACGGCTTAGCGGCGTGGCGAATCGCCACGCTCCCTGATCTCGCCTGACGAATCCGCGTCACGATTCGTTAATTGTTTAGCATTTTTGTTATTTGGCCGTTGGTAATGTGGTAATGTCACTTTCCTACCGAACCGCCTGCACGGATTCGCGTTGTCGCGCGATATTAGCATACGCGTAACATTAGCATAACATTTACATATCCGCGTCGATCGTAGCCAATCGATTCGCGCGCCTGTCGCTGCGGGTATCCGTGAGCATCCGAATCAATTTGACGCAGCGTGTCGTGCCACGCACGGTAGCCGGGCACGGCGGCGGACCAATCATCCGCGGGAACTCGCGAGACCCAGCGACCTCGCCTGCCGTGCCCGCGATGGCACCGGTGGCATCGCGGTGCCCCCGGCCGGAGAAGCGGCCTCGCCAGAAGCTGCGTGCCCTGGATCTGTGGCCAAGCGGGCAGTGCCGGGGGGGGGGTGGGAGGGGTGTCTGTGTGGGGTCCCTGCGTGGCAGCACCTGTCTTCTCACTGACATTTAGAAGGAGGCTCTCCTAAGCCCCCTGGATGATCGCTCGCTCCTCCAGAATAAATGAAAAAACACATCTCCTGGGCTGTGGGTATATCCGTGGAAATAATAATAATTATAAAACGCGAGCAAAGCACCCCCTGTGACCGTGGTGTTAGTTATTTATTTATATGTTTCATTTTCTCGCCCCTTCCAAACCAAGGCACGGGCGCTTCACAGGAAACGAACGTTTTCTTCTGATGACTTATGGTTCGTGGCTCAACTGCCCACTCGTATTATGGTCATCCAGGTGGATTGTACGTTAATCCAGGTGGATTGTACATTAATCCAGGTGGATTGTGAGTAGCTGGTGTATTAATCCAGGTGGATTGTGATTGTTGCATTAATCCAGGTGGATTGTGATTGTTGCATTAATCCAGGTGGATTGTAAGTGGCTAGATCAGTGACCCTTGTGATTGTGAGTTGCTGCTACAGCATACCAGGTGGATTGTGAGTGGCTGGTACGTCGCTCTGCATCTGCAGAGACAAAGATGTGTAGCCAGTGGGTCCCTTTCTCTCCCACATTGCCGCATCCCTGACTGTGCAGGATGCTTCCTGTGAATACCGGGATTCTGGGACACGCGGGGTCACGGCTCGGTAACCAGCCTCGGATTTAGAGCTCGGGAGAGTATCGCACAAGTGCCATTGTGTAATTTAGAGTGTACAACAGTAACCTCTTTAAGCGCCATTCAAAATGTCATCGCATTGCCCAACAAGAACGTTTTAAACGCTTTGCAAAAATGTACTCTCTCAAGTGGATGAAAATACTGCAACGGGGAAAAAAATTGTGAAAAATTATACAGGCGCCGTGCAGAGCCACGCTGTGCCGGGCCACGCTCCGTAAAGTTGTCAGCCTGCCGGTGATGAATTCTGTTCTTGTTACGGACACCAAAGCTAGGAAACTGGTTTCCCGGACCTGGCCGCATCACTCGATAGAACAATCTCCCTGATGATGAAATGGAACGCGGCCAAGGTAAAGCCCTGCGTTGCCGCCCCAGACCGCTTGCAGTGGACAGGTACGAGTGGGCGACAGCGTGTGCCAGCCTCTGACGGCACTCAGCGGCCACATGCGACCCACGGATACGGCTTACAGCAGTCGTCTCCGAGCTTTTTTAAACACGCGATCACGGTTAGAATATGAATGCAACCTAAGATCTACTATTAAAACGCGAGGAGTAAAGAATTGGCACGTTTTGTTGACGCGACAAGCCCTTACTAATTGGCTGTGTCGGGTGGAGGCGGGTTTACGACACTTATTTTTACGTGACCTAACTGATAAAAAGAGCTCGCGACGTCCCATAATTGTCCGTATGAGTGGCACCGTGTTGGGCGGCCACGTGTCGTCCGCACGACACAGGTGGCCCGCACTGCATCGTGTCGACTGTCCGCACCGCGAGATATGGTGCGTGCGTGCGATACGGCGCGCGTGCACGTGCGGGATTTTCCGCGCCGACAGTGACCCTCACCAGGACAAGCGGTTTTGAAAATGGATGGATGGATAGTGAGGATCGCCCACACGGCGGATCGGGCCTCGCCCCGCACGATTGCTCGTGGGCCCCGACAAGCCGCCCGTCCGTAGGAGGCCCGCACGGCCACGCGCGGCCGACGGTACGGATTGGACGCGGGGGCCGCGAGGGGTCACGCCGCAGTTAATACGGCGGCAGCTGTGCAATAAAGCGTGGGCCGCGGAGGGCCCAGTCCCCCGCGCGTGCACGCGGGTGCTAGGGACGCGCGGCGAGCCTCGCATATTTCCCCGAGGATTCGTAATCACGAGAATTAATCTTTTGCGTTCTAGCACAAATAAGATCGTCGACTCTGCGGCGACGGAGCGGGCGAGGGTTGGCGAGCCTTGCCGCGGGGTCCCCACCCCCGATCGCCTGCACCCTCGCCGCTCTTTAATTACGAGGGCGCCGCCGCACGGGCTCCCCGGGCGGGTGGGCGGGCGAGCGAGCGGGGCTCGGCGCGGGTGGGGTGGGTGACCCCACTTTCATTTGCCTTGAGCCTGCCTGGCTCCCTCGGGTGACGTCCCACGCTTCGGCAATTACGGTCGCACCTCATTCGCGACGACGAGGTGCTCGCTTAGAGCAAACAGAAAATACGCTCGTGTTGAACGGCACGAGCTTCTGTGCTTGCACAAGTTTGCGCGTTAATTTGCACGAGCGTTCCTGGAGAGAAACTGCTCGTTTGAATCGCGAATCTCACTGTTTTTGTTTGGAAGTTGTCAGATTAAATATTGAGAGGCTGGCTGAGGCTTCGCGTCCGCGTGTGTGTGTGCGAGCGGCGGG
>JAZEWU010000028.1:608793-620918 GCA_036362915.1 Geotria australis | reverse complement strand
GGGGGGGGGGGGGGGGGGGGGGGGGGCGAGAGCCAGCGTCTGTGCGCCGAGCTCTTGCCTCGCTGGCGGGTCTGGGGCAGCTGGGAGCAGCACGGCGCAGGAGGAGCGACAGCATCTCCAGGGCAACTCTCCTTGAAGTCCGTGTCCTGAGGACACCCACGCTGGATTTTTGAGCGGATATCGGCAATTACTGTCTGCATCCCAAGCAGCGCCTCGGCAGCGGAGGACGGGTTGGGCTGCCCGCAATGGCCGCGTCTGCCGGCCCACTCGCGCCACCCACGTGCGCATCCCTTATGCCCGCAGTTTTACTGCAAATTAAAGCGGAATGCAACGAGAGCACTAAAACTTACACGACACGCCGGTTACTAATGGCTCCCCGAATTAGCGCGTAGGTAATACGCGGCCTGCCTATTTCTGCCGAGGCTTAATTAGGAATTTTAGGATTTGCTGGACATGCCTGAGGCTCGGAGAAGTGAATTAAGAGGCCGGTCGTGGCTGGGTGGCCGCGACGGTTCTGCGGATTGGTGCCACGGTGGTGTCGGCGCCACGGCGGAGTGGCTGCTCGTTTGTTCTCGTGGCCGGGAGTTGACGTTCCTACGTTCATGTGGACGTTAGTGAGACGGCGGGCGGCTTCGGGAGCGGACCGTCGCGTTGCGAGGTCACCCATGATTTTCAGGTTGGTGACCACGGTGGCACCGATAATTTTGCTTTAAGCCCACGGTGAGTCTCACTGGGCCCACGGTGAGTCCCTTCCAGGGGTTGGGGGTGGGGGAGCAGCAGCTGGGGTTCCGGGCCAGCGGCACGGTGGCACAAACAGCAGCTCACCGCTGGGATTGCCCCGACGTAACTCCACACGATGATACGGAGCGATATTACTTTCCATGACGATGACCGCGATATCGGCCAACGTACGTTTTCTCCAAGTCGTCTCACGATGCGTCGTGCTTATTGCACATGTACCGTCAGTCACAGACTACATTATTAAATCATGTTTGTGTTGTGGTATCGCCACAGCACAGGCACGCGAACAACGAGACATCCAAACACGGTATACACGATAACCGCTTACCGTGACACAACATCCATGAGCAACACGTACCATGACACAGCATGTAGCCGTACGAACCGCCACACAGGCTTGTACGTACCGCTACTCGGGCTTCGGAAGGCTTTCAGTGCTCGTGCCTCTAGGGTGTGGATGAAGTTTCAAGTTGATTTTGTTTAACCAGGTGACAACTCAAGAGAAACAGGGGATAGAATCTCATCTGCAGCAGAGGCCCGGGTCAGCAAGTCGACAAAAGCAATAACGTGCGGACAAGCGAGAGAATGAGGCGGCAGAGAATTCAAATAGAAATCTGCGCAAAAACAAGCGATTAGAAACCGGCCGGAGCAATCACTGCACGAGCGGCCTCTCCCGTCACGCGACCCCCGTTGCCCTGGCACGGCACGGCGGGCGCACGCCGAGTCCTCCGCCCGTGGCAGCGCGTCCGGGCCGACCCTCGTGGGGATTCACACGGTGCGTTTGAAGTCGGCGTTATGAGCTGGTTACCGAAGCCTTTCCTGATGGCTTCTTCAATCAGTAAAAGCCCAATAAACCGCCGCGGCACGAAGGCCGGCCTAAATATTTTATGTTGCGCCCTGACGGCGCATTTCGGATGGCTACGTTTTAAAAATTAATGTCACATGTTTTAAGACATCGCGGAACAAGTTTAAACAATATTGTACGGCCTCCAAAAAAACGCGAAACCATTTCGCGGTGTATTCCCGGCACGCCCACCGGACAATGGGGCCGCACTCGAGGCAAAACACATCACGCCTCAAGCATTCCTGCTCCTCGCATTGTGCGCAGATTTGCGTATTCCAATTATCCACGAGGAAGCAGACCAGAAAAAGCAATGTGGCCAGGTGTAATTATATTGCACGCACGGCTCACGGGGGCGATGTTCAGATGTTGGGGCTGTGCCTGGATTTTAATTATAGAGCCGAAGCATTTCCTCACCGGCAGTAATTTTGACCCTCGTACAGCCGCGACAGCCTCCTGGTGCCTCACACTGGATGGACGATGTCCACAGCCTGGAGCGCTCTCAAAGTCTAGAGCTCTCGCAGCCTGGAGCTCTCTCAGTCTGGAGCTCTCTCATCCTGGAGCTCCCACAGCCTGCAGCTCTCACAGCTTGGAGCTCCCATAGCCTGCAGCTCTCACAGCTCGGAGCTCTCACAGCCTGTTGGTCTCACAGCCTGGAGCTCTCTCAGTCTGGAGCTCTCTCAGCCTGGATGTTTCATTGTCTGGAGCTCTCTCAGCCTGGAGCTCTCTCAGCCTGGAGCTCTCTCAGTCTGGAGCTCTAATAGCCGAGCGATATCAGTCTGGAGGTCACACAGACTGGAGCTCTCTCAGACTGGAGCTCCCAGAGTCTAGAGCTCTAATCACAAGGAGCTCACCCATCATGGCACTGCAGTCACCAATCTCAAACTACGAACCACGTTGTAACAACCACTGCGTGTGAGTCTATGGGTCTCTGTGTGAAAGCGAGTGTCTACGCGAGTACAGGTCTATATAAGTCTCCCTGCGTGTCGTCTCTATAATACACCGTGCACTACTTAGTAACACCTCTACCCACTGTGATGGTCTGCTGGCCGCGTTCCAAACATTCCCCACGTGTGTCCGCGTCTATGGTACTCTATTGAAGCCCATCCACGGATCCGCTCCCAAAGCCCATCCACCCACTCACTCTCCACCCTCGTCGGCCAAAACACCAAACGGAATTGCTAGGTCGCAGCGGCGATTGAAAAACGGCAATCATGTCGTCACGTAATGGTAATGGGATATTACGGGCACTGTTAATCCGGCCCCGGGTCACCGGCGCTCTTTGTGGCCGCACACAAAGCGGTGGCGGGGGCGGCTGCGCGCGGGAGCTTTTAAATCTGCGTGATGGGGGAGAGGTTAAGGAGTGGTAATTAAGTACAGAGGAGGTCAGAGCCGGAATAAAATAGAGAAGTTTCAAATTAGAAACCGTCTCGATTAATAAGTACGGTCGCCCTTGCCTGGCAGCTGCGACAACTGTATCTATGTATGCACGTGTCGAATACTTAAACGTGTTTAAATTGTAATTACAGCACTGGAAATGCTCGTGAGTAATTTAGAAGCTGTTTCGGGGCCAGCGACTCCCACGCCATTTTGGAATTCCCAGGAATGCATTCCACGCGACACATCGCGGCCGCGTAATTGGCGGCCGATCGTTGAGCGCATTTGCGCCGGTGCTCCGGTGATGGATGTGAAAGGTGGATTTACGCAGACGCTGCCTCGGACAGCAGTGCCGGAGCGAAGGCAATGCACGCGTCCGCACGAAGACAAAGATCCCCCGTGTAGCCTTCGATGGACGGTTGAGGCAATTGCTGTTAGCGAGCACCTATAAAGGTCAGCACGGCACAAGGCGATGTGGGTGGCGAGCACCACGCCCGGCCGCCTTTGTCTCCCTGGTGGCGATGTTTGCACACCACACTAGGTACTTATTTGAGGCTGAGCCGACCTAGGGGAGGCACAGAAACGGTTCAGAAAACCTGCATTGGTGTTGGCCGTGAGCCATTGCTGCCCTGTTGCACCGGTCGGTCGGTCGGCACGGTCGGCACGCTGAGGTGGCAACCGCTGCACGAGCAATCTCCCTTAATCCTGTTCTGCGGGCGCTGCGGAGGGCAAATCCCACGTGGGTGGAGAGGGTGGAGGAGCGCCTCGCCCGTGCAGAGCAAAGCAAGCGCGGGACCGCGCTTGTTTTGCGGCCCGCGTCCTTCCGAGGCCGCCACGAGCCAGCGCTCCGGCCGCACAACTTCCTCACTGGAGGACTTTGATAAAAAATAAAATCGCCTGATAAATTATTCGCTACATCGTTTGTTATGGGCGCGCTGCGACCACGGAGCACGTCTGGGCCGCGGGCGGCCGCGCCCGGAGAGGAAGCGGCGGCGGCTCGTAACGTTTTACGGGAATGGGTGGATCCGTCAATGAAAGTCAATCACTGTCCGTACGAAAACACCGCAGCGAGTGCATTTATGGGATCAATTTTTTCCGTGAAAGAGAGACGGTGGGCGCGGAGACTGCGCGTCTGGGTGTCAGGTGACGAGCACATCGCTCGTTTGTGATCGTATTTTCCCGTTTGTGATTTGGGTCGTGACACCATTACTCGTGCGGGTGACGTCACTGGATCTTTAATGTCTGCCTCCGAGTGGACGGCACGCGGCGGTAATGTCCTCCATCACCGGTGGCGGTGGCGACCGAACCAAGGAGGCTGAGCAGATTCAGGATCAGCGTGGATCACACCGGTTGTGGGGATTTCGAATACAAACAGTGAAATGCAAAATCATGAGAACTAGATTGTTTGATGGTTGCTCTTCAGAGCTGTTCTTTCGGGATATCCGTGTCGAGCGATCTCTTAAGCTCAACCATCATGAATCGAGCCATGAAAACCTACATCAGTACATAGATTGTTTTGCTCAAGGTTGCTGGACACAGGCCCAAAGACCGAAAACATCAACCACCCAGCAACCGACAGCACTTGTGCAGGTGTAATGGATCGGTCGCTGTGAGAACTTGGAAGAAGAGACAGTGGGAGGAAATTCCATAGTCTCCCAGTGCCGAGCGTGGAGTGATGATGGGTCGGGACTTGCAATCGGGCGCCTCAGCGCGGTGTGGACCGGCACTGTGAAGCGAGATGCACTGACACCCATCACAGCTGTCATGCCACGCGGAACACTGTACATAACACCACTCGGCTGGCGGGGAGCAATGTTGCTCCGGACAAATTAATCTTGCTCACAACCTATAAATAAGAACAATTCTAATTCTATCGAGTAACCCGTACTTTGCAATCGACGCCCGTGTGTGGTGATTCCGGATCGATCCTCCTTCCCGGGTCGTCTGCCTTGACCGATGGCGTCGCCCTTTCCCGTGTCCTCCCTTCGCGGACTCCGCTTCTGGCGCCAGATTCACATTTGAGGGAAACGACCCAACATCAAATTGACAAAAGACCTGGCGCTTACAGACCTCATTGGAGCCCTCCTAAAAGATGGGTGCTTCTTTGTTGTCTTGAACAACAAGCAAAGTCGTTGGCGACCACAACGGAATGGCCTACCCCAAGGTAGTGTGTTGGCTCCCCTACTATATAACATCTACACTAACGACCAGCCAATGGACCAGAATACTGAACGGTTCATCTATGCCGACGACCGCTGTGTAACATCCCAAGAGAGTACGTTTGAAGCAGTGGAAGCAAATCTCACCTCAGCCCTAGATGAGCTACTCCTCTACTACGAGCGCAATCACCTACATGCCAACCCAGCGAAGACTCAAGTCTGCTCTTTCAATCTCAGGAATCGTGAAGCCAACCGACTTCTTAACATCAAATGGTCTGGAACACCACTTGAGCACCGTAAACACCATGTCTACCTTGGAGTAACCCTGGACCGCACTCTCTCCTTTAAGGAGCACGTCAAAAACACCAAATTGAAAGTCGGTTCCCGAAACAACATCCTACGAAAACTGGTCAACTCCAAATGGGGAGCCACAGCACACACATTAAGATCTACTGCTCTGGCCTTGTGCTATTCCTCTGCGGAGTATGCATGTCCTGTCTGGGAGAGGTCAACCCATGCCAAGAAACTTGACCCGGCATTGAACAACACCTGTGCCTGATCACTGGCTGCTTGAAACCCACACACACAAACAAGAAAGCCGTCTGGTGTTGGCCAATAAGCTTGAAGGACATTGCATTGCGACAGCATTTATTTTTGCATGGTTTTGCCACAGGTAAGTGTAGCTGCCTGCATGTTGGAGCCTTTGCAAAAAGGTTAAAACCTCGTATTTTATACTTAACCTGTACCTCCTCGCTGGCGTTGCCCCTGCTGATATCAGACGGGAAGTGGCCACTCGAGTCGAGATGACAAAGGCTACTAGTGATGAACGTCACCTCCTTCACGGACGTCAACCCCTGGCCCAACGACTGAAGTCAAGAAGATACTTCCTCAGCCATGTGCAGCCCCTAACAACATCTCGAGAAGGAACCAGACTCCAGCTCTGGACGGAAAAGCTTGAGAGTAACCCTCCTCCAACTGGCATGGGAATCCCCCCTGCTGAAGAGCTCCCTCCTGGCTCAGACGCACCATGGATTCAGTGGAATACACTCAACTGCCTGAGAACTAGAACGGGACGATCATAAGATGCTTTGGTCAGATGGGGCTACAAGACCGGCCCAACCACCTGTGAATGTGGAGAAGCAGACCATACTATGGGACACTGCCTTGTCTGTGCTCTACTACCCAACCTCTGCTGCTCAAAAGACCTTGCAGAGTTCAATAAAAATGCAAAGAACTGTGTAAAGAAATGGGAAACTGTAGTTTACCCATCTTGCTTCGAAGAATCGCAAAGAAGAAGATCACATTGCCAGCGTCGGAGATCCGCTGGCGTCGCCAGAGACCGGGTGGCACGGGGGCACTGACGTGCGGGCAACTCTGCCCCGGGTCCCGTGCTCGAGGATCCGTGACGCGCGGAGGGATGGGTACTCGGTCGCGGAGCATTCAGAATTATCAGCGCAGCAATGCGCAGTATCCGTTACCTTAATTGCAACAATCTAAAAAAAATAGTCGTGTTACATCCCTGTGATCTCGTTAATTATTCTTCTTCCTAATTTTCTGCCTAATTACACAATTGAAAAGCCAGCAGCTCGTTTTGCATGTACTAATCGCGTTGCAGCGCGCTTGCTGTAATCATCACTAATTGCCCGGGACAGCACTTGGACAGGAGCCGGTGCGTTAGTCACACTGCCTGGGGCGGGATTCGAACCGTGCTTCACAGCACGCGAGGCTCGCGACGAGAAGGACGGACCGCCACAGCGACACTCCTAGCACCCCCCCTGCCCCCCACGGTCACCCACCATCTCCCAACACCCCATACTCACACTCCTCACACACACCACCCGTCATCTCCTACACTCAATAGCCACACTTCCCACGCAAATGGCACCATCCACACCCTGGTGCCACCTGTCACGTTTGTTTGTTTTTTTCCCGGGCAAAACACTTTGTTGTGATTATCATGATTTCACGACACGTTAACACACTGGAAATGGTCTAATAGGGTCAGGGGTTGGCAGCAATGGGGACACCTTCAGAGGAGGTGCGATGGACCGCCACCCGTCACGTTGAACCCAGAACTCTCCCGGCCTTTGGTGACGCAGCCTCAGAGATCCCCGCTCTACGCGGCGCAGCGAATCTCACTTTTCCCCGAAGCAGCTCCATCCTGGAGCAGTGCGACCTCTTGTAACAACCTTGCTACATTCAAGAAACGCGTTAACGCTCATCCGTTACTGCTTCGATATTGCAGTTTGTTCCTGGCCGCTCGAGCGCTCCGGTGTCGGGCGAAGGCCGGTGGTGATGATTGTGACGAAGTGTTTCGCTCCTCGGTCGGCACAGCTGCGAGATGGCGGCAACAGATGTTGCCAACAACCATTGCGCGCGTCCGGCTATCGCTCTCGATTGTAATTCATTCATTACGCGAGGCGCGCGATGCTCATCGCCGCGCTCACGGCCCCACAGTGGATCCCCGCGTACAGCAACACGGCGCCACGCTGGCGCGGCGGTGAGTAGCACCGCCGCCTCATAGCAAGAAGCCCTCGGGTTCCATTCCCAGCTCGTGTGCCTGTCCGTGTGGAGTTTGCATGTTCTCCCCGTGTCCGCGTGGGCTTTCGCCGGGTACTCCGGTTTCCTCCGATAGTTTAAAGTCACGCCGCTGCCTAGGTTAATTGTCCTGACTAAATTGCCCGCGGTGCCCTGAGATGTCGTAACTTGCTTACCTCTCCCGGTTGGACGAGAGGTAAGCGAGTTACATAGCGCAACGGTTCCTTCCAGCTGAAATAAAAACTGACCAACCGACTAAGATGACTGTGAACCGTCTCCCTGAGAGAAAGCATAAAACGGCGACACAGACGAAACCCTGTGGCGGAGATGTGAATGTAGAAGCTCCGGAACAAAACCAGTGTCCTGCAGAGACCCGAGCTCACTGCTCGGTCACAGAAACATCGTCACACAGCAATACGAACCGCTTCTGAGAGACGCCGGTGTGGCCGGCACATTGTGACGGACGCGATGATAACATGATAACCCCAGAAGCGTTGAGCAGCAGCGGCAGCCGGGTCTCCACACTCGGAGCGGCAGAGAGAGCGCCGCCGCTCACCGAGACGCAGCGCCAACGGCGAGGCACGCAGCTGAAATGAAATCGTCAAACGTGGTCTCCAAGGACCGAGTGTGTATATGAGCCGGTCTCTCCGCTTTCGCTCCTCACCCCGTGTTCTCTCCGCCCTCTCCCCTCCGCCTCCTCCCTTCTCTCAATCACTCATCTCCCTTGCATCTCTCACTCCCCTACATCACTCCCTCCCCCACATCGCTCCCTGCACTCCATCTCTCCCTCGTCTGCATCTCTCGCTGTCCCTTCGTTTCTTGCTCCCCCCTCCACCACTCGCCGCCTCACGCCCTGAACCTTCGTTCCAGTTTCTCGTCTAGTCTCTGTGTGAGGCTCAAGGTTTCTCCACGAGGCTATGGCAGCGGTCTCCAACCAGTTGATCGCGATCGACATGTCGATCGCAGAGCCTTGAACAGTCGCTCTTAACGTGGCCGCTGTGGACTTAATTGTAATGAGTCGCACATGCAATGGCGCCACCATTCAGTCTAGAGGTATAGTAATGGGGGAATCGATTAATTAGTTTTGTATCGCAGAAATCCCGCTTCCAGAGCATGCGAGCTCACTTAGTATATTCTGCTGTAACAATAAACATCTATCTATGTATGGTTGAACAATACGAGCCAATCTGGCGGGAGGAGCGGCGGCCCTGGATGACCACACGGGGAGCCATCCCCGGAATCCCAGGGTCGAGAGTTGACGTGGGTGTCTGCCGCTGCATCTGCCGAGTGACCTAGCCGCTCCGGCTTCCACTTGACATCGTACGGGGATGCGCCACGGAGAGACAGCAGCAGCAGCAGCATCTGGAGAGCTGTAATGACGGGTTGTCTCTAATTGCTGTGACCTAGAGGCAGGCGACGCCACTCACGGTCATCTGTGTTTGTGTCAAGTTCACAATATGACGTAAAAGCCAAACGCTCGCACGCCTGCTTCAGCAACGATGCTCCCGGTGCTGGGAACCTCGTCGCATCCGAATTACATTTTCAGTCGGTCAGTTTGTATTGATGCTAAAAGGAACCGTTGAGTTATGTATCTCTCTTTATCGGTTGTCCAGCGGGGAGAGGTAAGCAGGTTACAACATCTCAGGGCACCGAAGGCAATTTAGTCAGGACACTAAACCTAGGCAGCAGCGTGTCTTTGGAATGTTTTAGGAATAATCCCGCCTCGATCAGTTTCGATCGGCTGCTGGATTTCCCTCGTGGATGCTGGGAATGCTCGTACGATTCCCGTCACCGTTGCCGCAGAGACACCCGGTCCTCAACTGCCGCACGAGTTACACGCTTATTTCTGCCGCTGTGTCACGTCAAACTCTAGCTCTTGACTTGCGTTTTCAACTCAGATTTGATTTCACAGTCCCTGTTTTGCTTTCTCGTGCGTTTTAGCTACACGTGGAACATATCATTTGGAATATTTGCTTATTTATTTGACGTCGTATACTTCCGTTGAATTCCTGCACGGTATTTGAGTGAACATTTTCCCTGATCTCCCTTCACATACGAGGCTTCAGCTATCGGCATACGAGCGCACGGGCGATCTGCCCACGTGGGCGCGCGTGTACCTGCGGTGGGGGCGTGGAGAGGGGGCGACCCCGGGCCCCGTGCGGGCGACGCGATCGCCACGCGGCGCCCGCACGCGACCCGTCTCCAAGTTCACGCAGCTCAACTCCGGCGCGTCGCTCGCTCGCTCACTCGCTCGCCCGGAGACGAAATTAAAATCGCTAAATAAATTACGCGGCCGCAAACAAAGCTTTCGCCGCGCACCGCCTCTCCCGCGCGCGAGCGGCATCCGCGCACGGCGCCCAAGACACGGAGCGTGCCGCGGAAGAAAGGAGTTTTCAGAATAGCTAAAACCCTTGACCTTTACTAAGCAACACTAATTTCCCTGGCGTGCCTCCGCCTCTAGCCGGAGGGAGCGGCGCGGAGCAACGCGCGAGGAGGTGGCGACGGCGGCTTGATAGCAACACGAGAGATAATAGGTAACAGAAACAGGTGCGCACAACACAGGCCCGACGCCTCCCTCCTGAACCGCGAGCCTTTGTTCGTCTCCAACAAAAGTCATTTCCATTTTCCTGGGGCACACAATGGAAGCATTAATAATTCAGGAGGAGCTCGAGAGCCGATGCCCGGGAGCGCCCCCCTTGCCCCCTCGCCCCCTCGCCCGCCCCCCTTCCCGCCGCGGCCCCCCACCGGACACAGCGCTAATCGCGCACTGCATGGCCGCGCCAACGGCCACGGCAACCCGGCCCCGTCTGGCCGAGGAACGACCTCCACGAGGAGCTCCGCGGTGGGGCCTCTCCTCGGAGCTCCGCCGCGCGGGCCTCCTCCTCCACCGCGGATGTTCGCTCCGCCGTGGGCCTGCCTTCGCGGCGTGGTGCAGCGTGCCGCCACCGCGCTAATGACAGCACGGAGGGAGGGGCTCTTTAATTGGAGCTCCGGTGAGAAGGCGCGGGTACTGGCCCACTGCTGCCGCGCTGGTTTATGTTTCATAAAATCGCTGAGCTCCTGAAATTATGGCCTTAGATGTGCCCCAGTGGGTTTCCGTGTAATTATCACAATGATGCGTGAAACCGCTTAATTTATGATTTGATGCAAATAATTGTTAATGCAGCTGTAGCTCACGTCCGCCGCTTTCCTACAAATAGTGGCGTCGCGGGGGACGGGTGGCCAGATGCCATTCTAGGTTTGGACAGCACTTTGGTTTGCTGATCTTGGTCTAAGCCCCACGCTGGGTTTAAAAAAAAAAAAACCTTTCCCGTACAAAATCATCCGGGCAAATTTCGAACCCCTGGCCACGTACGTCACTAATATGTTTAATAACTCATTCCACTCCGGTATCTTTCCCCCACTGTTCAAATGTGCCGCAGTTACCCCACTGCTTAAAAAAACAGGCCTCGGTTGTAGCATCCCTGATAATTATCGTCCAATCTCAAATCTACCGTTCATCTCTAAGGTCCTTGAACGTGCTGTAGTTGCACAACTCCAGAAACATCTTCTTAACAATGACCTCCTCGATCCCTTTCAATCTGAGTTCAGACTCGGCCATAGTACTGAAACTGCCTTGGTAAAAGTAGTTGATGATATTCTCCTCGCTGCTGATAAAGGCTTGCCAAGTATTCTTGTCCTCCTGGACCTGAGTGCTGCCTTTGACACCGTTGATCATCACATCTTACTTGAGCGACTTGAGAGTATGGGGATCTCTGGATCTGCCTTGAATTGGCTGGGATCCTATCTTTCCGACCGGAAGCAGTTTGTTACCCTTGAAGGACAAAACTCGGAGCTTCATCCGGTTTTGTCTGGAGTTCCTCAGGGTTCAGTCCTCGGCTCACTCCTCTTCAGCATCTATTTACAACCTCTTGGCCATATCCTGCGCAACCTCAATCTTAGCTATCATTGCTATGCCGATGACATCCAAATCTATATCCATGCAAAGTCATCCATCAATACGTCTGGTCTTTGCATGTCTTCTTCACTGTCTACTGTTAAGTCCTGGCTTAATTTACATTTTCTAAAACTTAACGGCGAAAAAACAGAGGTCTTGCTTGACGGAACCCCGCAGCAATTGTACAAGGCTCAACCTATCCAATTGATGCTTGGCGACCAGACAACCGAAGTTGCTAATGCTGTCCGGAGTCTAGGTGTGACTCTTGATTCCTCACTCACTTTTGAGACACACAAGGTGACGACGAAGGTAGCCTATTTTGATCTCAGAAATATAGCCAGACTGCGCAACATCCTATCACCTGCTGATGCTGAGAAGCTAATTCACATCTTCATCTCTTTACGAATTGTTTAATGCAATGCACTGCTTCCTGGCATCCCTGCCTACTTGATCAATCGTCTCCAACGTGTGCAGAATGCGTCTGCCAGAGTCCTCACTGGCACACCCATCCATGATCACATTTCCCCAGTAC
>JAZEWU010000028.1:595514-608698 GCA_036362915.1 Geotria australis | reverse complement strand
GTCAGTGGTGCCATGCCGAGATGTGGGTTGGAGACCCGTTTGCTCTCTGGAGACCCGTTTTCTCTCTGCCATGCCGAGATGTGGTGCCATGCCGAAACCTGGTCTCGGAATGAACGCTGCTGTGGGTTTAAAACCCAGATTTTAACCCCAACCTGGATTTAACCTCACGTCTGTGTTTAAATTACGTAAATTACACATTCAAATTTGAACATTAGCAACATTTGGACCAGAATTCTAACCTCAGTCTTCTTGGATTTAAACACCGGTCTGAATGTAAACGCTGTGCTCCATGAAAGCCCTGGTATGGATTTAAACCCATGGTCAGGCTTGAAACCAACCTCTTTACCGATGATGACGCATTGCCAGGGATGTTGAGGCTACTGTAATCATCACTAATTGAATGAAACTGATTGCTGTGGCTGGCTACTGGAGTGTTGGTGTCGAGGATATATTTAGGTTTTTGTACCCCCAAATTACCCGCCATCTGTAAGTACCGCGGCCGAGCTAATTGCCGCGACTGCGGCGGTTCACCACGCGCCCGGGAACTAAACAAACGAGGACAGCGATAAACAAATTAACGCCGCGGAGCCTGCGTGAACGAGCTTCTGCCGCGGCGGGGCCACCGCACAGCGTCCCCAGCGGAGGTCACGCGGGGTCACACAGTGCAGTGCCTCCAAACCCTCCATGAAAACGCGCGGGCTCCAAACACACCGCACATCGCTAGGCAATGGCGACGTCGCTCGGCACTAGCAACGTCAATCCTCGGACGGCGCAGTGACTCCATCGCCGCTCGCTGTGATGGTTCGTGGCAGCTTGTCGCATGTTCGTCTGGCTCCTCCTGAGGGCATCCTCTCGCCGACGTCACGAAGACGGAAGGGAACTTGTGATCGGTCCTCCACGCTGCGGAAAAGTATAACTAGGGCTGTAACTGTAAAGTCCTTTTGTCCGTTAGCGAAGGTTCGTGCTCTTGTCGGACAGATTGGAACACCGCCCGGGTGTGCAGCTGCAGGTGTGAGCGAAGCAAAAGTGGAGTCTGGTGCGATGTCGGTCTGGTTTTTAATAGCGTTCTCCCAGGCTGTCTGAGTCCTCTGTCTGAGTTCTCTGAGACATCGCTGATAAACATCATGGCGGCTTGTTTTGTCGTTGAGGTTCCCATCGCTGCCTCTCCTCGACGCTCCCTCAGGCGGCGTCACGCAATGCGCCACCGTCTGAGCCGAGTGTCCAGATCGCGTGGACCAAGCGACCGTCTGTAGAATTGTAGCAGGCCATCACGACGGGCCGCGTCCCTCGCAGAGAGCAAACGGGTCTCCAACCCACAACCACCCTCCCCAGAGGCAACCACGCGCGCTCAAGCTCTCGCCGCCGCCGCCTCCACCGACCCCCGTAGTGGGAGCATGCGGCCCGGCGATCCGGCGACGCGGCGGAGCGTCGACTCCCGCGTCTATTTCCCGCGACAAATCACATTCGGCCGGTGTCATTTGCCAGCGGTTGGAATGTTCATCTAATTGTTAATCTGGAAACAAATGAGTACGGCGATCGATACCTTGTTATGCAGGTGAAGCGTTTGAACATGATTGGTCTCGGGAAGAAACCGCTGCCTAGATTGATCATCGGCGACCTTTAAAGGGCGCGCGAGGATACATAATGCGAGGCAATTACAGCGCGGCGCCGGTAATGACAGCGCGACTCATGTTTAAGCCAACTTCCCGCCCCGGTCGTCTGTTTGCTAATCGCAAACGGCGCGCGCCGACGACCGGGCGGCCGCGGCGATGGCGGGCAGCAGGGCCTCGCCGTGGCGCGGGTCGCTGTCGCCGCCCGCGAGCGGCGAGGGCGTGGAGGGCGCGCGCCGAACCGCACGTCCCGCCGCGGCCGCCGCTCTCGCGATTTTATTGAAACAAATGCGAGCTCCTGGTGCCGTCCCCGGTGTAATAACGGCGCGGCGGCCTGGCGGGGGCTCTCTCCGCGCGCGCGCGCGGCCACACCGCCAAGCGGCGAGCGCCACCGCCCCGCGGGACCGGCACGCACGGGACATTTTGTTTTAAGGGGATGCCAAGAAAAACAAATGAGGCCTTGGTCAGTAAGAGCTCAGTGCCCTAATGTCTGTGCCATCGAATGGGTTTCCTTGCTCGCCACTGTCTCTCCAATGAGCAATGCGGCGGCGGCGTGTGCGTCGTTTATCGTGTGTTCCTTTGTAACGCAATACCCATCGTCAGAAACCGCTTAATCCAGTACAGGGTCACGGTGAGCCGGAGCCTATACCAGCAGACACAGGGCGCAAGGCGGCGACGCCAGGCCATCACCTCCGCAATACTGTGGTAGTTTAATGACTCGTCTCGACAGGCAGTGGCTAGGATTGTTCTGATTGTGCAGGATTTCATTTACATCCTCAATGCAGCGGCCAGCTCAAGACATCCATCACTCATGGGCCCTCTTTGTAACATCACCTCCGCATCAACTAGCCATCCCTCCTCCTCTTCACATCCACTCCCCATGGCCCCCCCTCACCACCACTTCACCCCATCCTGCTTCCTCACTAGGTGAGCTAGCTCAGTCACGTGTCTGGCAGCCAGAACCAAACTCAAAGGTCTCACGTTTTTTATTATTTCTGCAGACAACAAAATTGATCTGACATTTTACAGAGTGGCTACACCCTGAATTGGAGGGAAAAACAATACCCTCCAGCATCTCTGCCTGGGCTCAATATTCGCTCGGATCACCTCTGAGCCCTGAGCCCCACACGCGCAACCGTGAGGTCAATTTGGGCGAGAACCTGCACCGCAGCGACGAGAATCGTCCGATTCCCAGAATCCCCTGCCTCCTGCGGCCGCACCACTCGGCACTTCTGTAACGGGAGACCCCCGTGGCTCGGGATTCCTGTGCTGCAGGACCCCCACGACAGGAGATCCCCGTAGCGGGGAGCACCCGTGGCACCGGGCCCCTGTGACTACCGCGTGAGCATTTTGCCATCGCGTGGCCACTTGTGGGAGTCGAGCGGCCGCGTCTCGTCAAGAGGCTCTTGACGGAAATGTGTTTCCCGTGCAGCGCGCGGCCGCCCCGCGGCAGGGAGGCGTTTATTGGCTCCGTGGCTCTCGCTCCGGGCCGCGGCGGCTCGCCTCGGCGGAGTGGCCACTCCATCACGATATTACGGCGCTCGATACGCGAGCGTGGCCTGCCGATACGGGGGTCGATGGCGCCGCGACGGGCCCCGCCGGAAACGCCGCCGGTGGCCGTTCACCTTCCCGCGCGCCCGCGATAGTTCCGCCCGTGGGGGAAGTGACATTTGTCGGGGAGGACGCCGACGCGTCTGCGGAAATGAAAATGAATATTACGGCGCGATCGTCGCTGGTTGCTGGCGCCGACGGCGGAATCGTCCTCGCGGGAACGTTTCGTGCTCCGGCTAGCGCCGAGATAAACCCAGTCACTTATAATTCCATCAACTTGGCGCGGCTTTAATTGGCGTAAGGAAACAAAAAAACACACGTTGTTTTTTTTGGCAGGAAGTGCCGGCGTTATTCAGCTGCCGCGCAACGCGGCAAATCGCGGGAACTCGCCTCGTGCCGCGGGAACTCGACGTGCGCGAGCGCGGGGGCCCCGCGCCGGGCGGAACGGGACGCGGCAGCGCAGACTCTCGCACGATGATTGATTCCCACCGTGCCCGACGCGGCTCCTCTTGCCGAGGCGTTGCGCCGTGCGTTGTGAGGAAGCGGAGGCAGCAGCTGCGACGTCTCATCACCCCTCGCGTTGCTGGGACACACACCGAGCGGCGCTCGTGTCTGGAAAGTGCTGAGACATCAGCGCCGGCCGCCTTCGCGTCCCCACGGCGCGGGCGGCGGTTATTCTGAGGCCGCGCGGTTCCGGCTGCTGCTGCCGTTGCTGCTTGCGCTAGCAGCACGGCTTCCCCGCGGTTTCGTCACGGCCTCACCCCGAGGCCTGCTCGCCCCGCGACACGCCGCTGGATCCCCGTGACCCCGAGCGAGCCACAAACTCTCGCGCGATCGCTGTCGCGGAACCCGACGTGCAAACCGAGAGGCTCTAACAGCTCATGCATTATTTAAAATTACAGTAATCATTTACAAACGTTCATACATATTACATGACAGAGACCGGTTCAACACATTACAAGACACACAGGCCTCAGTGACATCTTAAGAGCGTTGAAATGATGATATTTTGGATTTTGCCGCCTCATGTGGTGGTGGCGGCGGCTTGATCATTTATATGCGCACGTGTGGCGGGGGCCTGGACCCCCTGACTGCCCCGCTCCCTATTCACACTGCCACTCACCCCCTCAACCTCCTCACACTCACCCTCCCCCCTCACCCCGTCACTTTCTCACGCATCCTGTCGGCCGCCGCGTCGCTGCTGCGGCTGCAGTGCTGTGCTTGGCTCCGAGTCCTGGCACACTTCACCAGACGTATACATAATTATTATTTTTGTATGCACTGTGTACATTTTTCTTCCGTGTTGTGTTTAATCATAGATGCTCGTTGGAACATTTTGGCTCTGACTTCAGTCGCGTAAGATCACACTAAACAGATTGCCCAGCAAGTCTACTCCCTTGAAACATCAGACCAGCCACAGCCAGCCTCGTCTCTATCCCCATTTTTCGCTTCTGCGCTAGGACCGGAGTCGGTGTGCGAGCTCAGTGTCGCAGATAGGGCTGCGACGTCGAACCGACACAAAACTGGGACGCCAGAGCCGTTTTGTAAAAAAAAAAAAACTCATACAGGGCTGGGACCATTAGACCTTTTTGCCGTTCTACAAATAAAGTATAAAATACGAGGTTTTTACCCTTACCGGCAATAAGAACACAGTGTTAAGATGTTTAAACACCAAGTGAACACCTTTTTGCAAAGGCTCCAACGTGCAGGCAGCCACACTTACTTCTGGAAAACCCATGCATGGCTTGACCCGAGCTACTGATGCGTTGATCTTTGCTTTGTCCTAAGAGCGTCTGCCTTGTGGCGGAAACTGGCTGTACACTGATTAGGCTACAGAGAAAGCCGTCTGGTGTTGGCCAATAAGCTTGAAGAACAATGCATTGCGATAGCATTTATTTTTGCATGGTTTGCCACAAGTAAGTGTGGCTGCCTGCACGTTGGAGCCTTTGCAAAAAGGTGTTCACTTGGTGTTTAAACATCTTAACACTGTGTTCTTATTGCCGGTAAGGGTAAAAACCTCGTATTTTATACTTTATTCATACAGGGCTGTTCTTTCAAGATAGCCGTGTCGAGCGATCTCCCTGTCTCCTTCGCGACGTTTTGCCTTCAACGTGGGAGGCGAAACGTCGCGAGGGAGACCGCTCGAAAAAACAGCTCTGAAGAGCAAACACCATGAATCGAGCCGTGAAAACCTACATCAGTACGAAACTCATACCGTGCTGTGATTCCCCAAACGTGAACCCGTCTCATGTTACGCTTGCGGCAGTGATTCTTATCTACAGGGTGGTCCACATGTCTTGTGTCCCCCACCGACTCCACACACCGCGCTCACGTGCAACCTTCGCACAACGCCGCCTCTCCGTCACGGCACCCGCAACATGGCACAGCCGCCACATCAACCACGCCAACACAGAATCCCCCACAACCTTCAAAACAACAGCTAAAAAAACACCTCTTCTCCAACACGTACAACCGCCGAGCCGGGCTCCGCGCCTCACAATCCACACGGGGAATATGCGCGCGTTAAACATTTTATTTATTATTATTTAATTGACCCCTAACATGTGTTTTTCCTTTGCTCATTCATTACCGTTTTGAATAAGCCTTGTTTATTTCCTATGGGCTGATAGGAGTTCATTTAATATTGAAGGGCGAGCGGTTTGTAGTGAGCGTACAGGCTTATTTGGGTTCGTGACCTTTTAGACTTAAGCAACATCGTGTGTTACTGTTTACCTTGTGATTGTGGCTACAGTTTTCTGTCTGCAAAATGTAATGTGTTAAATTCGTTGCACAACCTTCTGATTTTATATATTGTTTCTTGGTTAATTTGCACGTTTGTTGTATCGCGGGAATCCCTCTTACAGAGCTTGCAAGTTCACTGGGTATTTTCTGCTGTGAGTCAGTGTGACTGCCTGTGTGTGTTACTGTGAGTCAGTGTAACTGCCTGTATGAGCTGTATCTACTCACAGTCAAGCCACCTGTCTTATCACCTGCAGAGCCCATTTCAGCACGACATGTCACCCTTTCCCCCGCGGCCACCGAGACTTCCCTCCGTTGCAAAACTGCCCTCGCTTAAGACGCCGATATTAATGAGCACTTAAGGCGAGCGAAATATTATCCAGAATCCCCGCTTATCGCCGCCCGGGCGCAAGGCTCTCGCCGCGGCTCCTTGACAGAAACCAGACCCGCTGCCGGCAGCGCGGAATGTCGCGTTCCCCGAGCCCGTGCCAGGCCCGCGGGGCTGAGCCGGCCGTGGAGAGTGCCGCGTGTGAGACATGTGTCCTGACCGTCGTTATTTTCGTTTGCGTCAATTCGTGAGATCGACTCGTGAGATCGACGCTCTTCCTCCTCCTCCTCCTGTCCGCGCGGTGTCGGCTACGCGGGAGCGGGAACGCGGCCAGGCCCGGTGCTGCCAAAGGTTGCCCAAGCTCTGCGGCCCTAATGTGGGATGTTTGGCCAACTCCAATAACGAGCGCGGGAGGAAATCACGGCGCCCGGAGAGAACCCGGGTCAGCGGTGGGGGCAGCGCTCAATCCCCGTACGGATTGGAAACGAATGGGTAGCGGTGACCCACCAACCCTGGCGGCTGCCGGAGCGCGGACGGCACGCGTGGCCAGGCGACGGTTCTCGGCGCTGGATCCGAGCGCCGCTCGGCAAACGGGACTTTGCTCGCCGGCGAAATCCGCGCGCCGCTCGATGGCGCCGCGTCCTCACACCAACCTCTCTCGCCTCCTCTCCTCCATGCGGCGCTGGAATCGGACGGGAATGCGAGGGAACGCACGGGAATGCACCGGAGTGGACATCCCAGAGGGATGGTATTGGGCTGTCGTGGTCGTAAATTTGGACGGTTATTGTATTTCTCACGAGTCGCAGAAATGCTGGGAATGCGTTGTCATAAACTCAACATTTTGTGAGGGAGGACCCCTAGACCCCTAAACCCGGGTGAATTCCCAGAATTCCACCCCTCCCTACACGCACAGCCTCTGTGCCGCTCCACTGCTGGATGAGGGCCTCCCACACCGTGATTGCCGTGGGGTTCGTCGGTCCATAACTTGACCACGTGGGTCAGGGTGGGTCGGGCAAGTGGACACGGGCGCATAGACACATAGTACAGTGCAACGACGGATTGCCGCGATTGCCGCAATCCCCTGAACCCTGCTTAGCTTCCGATACGCGACGAGGTGCGGCGCACACTACAGGAGCTTTGCGCAGAGCCCAGAAGGCATTAGCGCGCACAAGATGTAATATTTATCACTATTACAAAATCCTTTAAGGTAGAAACACAACGCTTCCGAGCGAGTAGGAAGCTGGCAGCGAAAAGCCCAGCTCCCCGCTCATGAGCCGCTCGGCTTCGGCGAAAATCAATGTTCCCCGATTCGGCGTTCCCCGCCACACCGTCTTCAAGACTCAATTTGGGTGGCGTCTCGCGAGCCGTGACAATCGGCGCGATCACAGCATCGCGTCGGCGACGGCTCTTTCATAATTAATTGCCCCCTGAATTCCTAATGTGACACGGGGTTTTATCCTCCGAGCGGCACTCGCGGAAGCGGGTTCGCGCCAGTGCCCCGCGTCCCGCCGGTCCGCTCGGCGGTCCCCGGCAGCGACGGCTGAAGGTCACAGAGCGTATCGAGAAACGCCGCCGCTCGCCGCCGCGCTCCGCCGCGCTCCCCGGCCGAGATCGCTCGCCGCGCTTGACGATTTGTTATTGGCGATTCTGAGAATCGCTCTCCGTAGCTGTTCTGCGTCAGGATAGCCGTGTCACTGAGTGTTCCTGCTCTCTCCTTCGCGACGTTTCACCTCCCACGCATCATCAAAACGCCTGATGATGCTTGCAGCGTGGGAGGTGAAACGTCGTGAAGGCGCGAGCAGGAATACTCGACACGGCTATCCTGGAAGCACAGCGGTGGAGAGCGATTCTCATCATCTGTCGCGCAGTGAAAACGCACATCAGCGCATTAGCAGCTCTGTGCAATGCCGGAGATGAAGGCATGGGCTTTAGGGGCTGCAGCCCAGGGGCCTCCGCCAGCTGGAGAACCTCCAGAGATTACGTAAAAAGTTATTTCGTTTGTGAATGCTGAATCAATGTATAAGTCCTCTAAATTATCTATTTTAAAAAGAGTTCAATTAATGTAGTTTTTAGTAACCATACAATTTTGTTCAATCAACTTTTTTTTCCTTTGAAAATATTACTGGGGGTCTCACGGTACCTGTATCCCAGGGGCCTACAAAACCTTAATCAGCCTCTGGTTCTGCGGAATCAAATTTCGCGGAGAACAGCTGCTCGAGACGTGCGAGGTGACGTGTTGTTGCGCCCGTTTCTCTTTATCGGCGGAAAGCACAGCGCTGGCACCCTCCAGCCGCGGGTGCCCACCTGTCGTCCCCCTGTCCGCGGTTACTGGCGCCCACTCTCCATACGTTAATTGCCGCGCACATTAAACATATCTGTTGATTGGTCGACATGGAAATCTGGAGCTCGGCCAGCACAAGAGGCCCGCTGTTTCATCGCCGCGACTTATATTTAGCGGCGAAAGCGCCTGTGAGCGGGCGTGTACACACGCGTGTGTGTGTGAGACTGTGTACGTGCGGTCGCCCAGCGGTTAGCGTGCTGTGCTACAAACCTGGCGACCCGAGTTCGAATCCCGCTCATGGCCAACACCGGTGAAGATTTTCTGAACCGGTCCCGGGCCTTCCCTAGGTCGACTCAGCCTCAAATGAGTACCTAGTGCGGTGTGCAAACTTTGCCACGCGGGGTGGGCGGCCAGGCGTGGTGCTGGCCACCCACCCCCTCGTGTGCCGTGTTGACCTTCACAGGTGCTCGCTAACGGCGCTTGCCCCTACAGTCTGTTAAGGCTATACGGGGGTGTTTGTCTTTGTCTGTGAGAGTGTGTGTTTGTGCGTACATGCACATTCTGGCCTTAAATGATGACCCGGGTCAGGGACATTAAACCCTGCAAGAGATCTCTCCGCACGACATCGCGCACCCAAGTTTAGCCCATCTCCCATTTCCTCTTTATATCTCACGGCGCAGGACAGAATGATCTAGCGCACGCTGTGCGGAGCACGGTGTCTGTGCCGCGGTAACATCTGCGCCCCACAGAAAGACAGTCCTGCCTGCGCCTCTGAGTCGTTTTCTCTTTGGGAATTAATAGAATGATACCAGTTATAACGCGTCACGCAAATTCCACACCTGGTCATGGACGAGACACGGATACGGAGGCGTAGCGAGGAAGCTGTGCGGGGGCCGTGCGGGGGCCGTGCGGGGGCCGTGCGGGGGCCGTGACCCCGAGCGCCACGCGTGTCTCCGCGGCTGTAATCTCTCGAGGATCTCCCGTCTCCGTCACCGGTATCCGCGCGCTCTCGCGTGTTTGAAGCCTTCAAAGTGTAAATATTAATTTGCATTTGCCAGCATGTAAACAATTTCAAAGTGCTGAAGTAGCCGAGGGTTATTTCCCGCTGCCTCCCCCGTGATCAAAACACAAATGAGTTTACGTTCGATACACCGTGGGGAATTTTCTATATCCCGCCAAACTTTCTCCCAGGAGTGTGGCCCAAAGAAACCGAGGCCCTCGCCGAGCGGCATCTGATACGGAGCGAACCGCCGTGTGGCCGTCGCGGCACGGGCGGCGGGCACGGCACGGGCGGTGGGTAGCCGCGGGACCGAACGAACGGCCTCCGCCGTCTGACACTGCCGGCACCGCGGGCTCCGGCAACGTGAGCCTCGTGACGCGGCATATGCCGAACACGCTGGCAAACCGTCGACCCGACGAGGAGAATCCCGCGCTCCGGATTCACTACGGTGCCGACCACAAGCGGCCCGCTCGCGAATCGCAGGACAGAGCGCGGTGCGGAGACGGCAGCTGATGAGACGCCAGCCCGTCGTTCGTCTCCTGCTAACGACGGGTGCCGTGCCGCCTGGCTGGCAGACGGGCTCTGCTCCCGAGCTGCAGAGAAGCCGCGGCGATTGCGACGGATGTGAAAAGCCGAGCGGGTCAGATTTGACCGTAGCTCACCGAACGAAACGCGGGCACCGCCGAGGCTCCCCGCAGCTCATCTCGGCGGGATGCAGATTAAATGAATAACTAAAGAGACGGAATAACGCGCTGATGAAGGCGCTGTCAGCCGGCCACACGAGCCCGGCACGCTCACCACGACAGATTTGTCGTTGCCGAGCGGCGGAGACGTCCCTCCTGGGGAATCAGAGCAAGAAACGGCGTCCATTCCACGTGGCGTTCGCTACGCGGGCTCGCGGGGCACCGTGGGAGCGACGAGCAGCGATCTTTCAGGCGAATAGAGGCGCGCGCGATCGCAGTGTGAGGGCGACGGGAAGTGGTGTTGTTGTTGTCACGTGACCCTGATCGCAGCGACGGTGGCAGGGAGACGCGCTCCGTCGCCAAGACGATCCGCTGCGCCTCGCGGCCAGACCCTCGGGTGGCCACGACGGTGCTCCCCGCGCGGCCCCCACCGCGCCACCCAACAGCGCCGGACAGATTAAACCGAGATGAAATGAGCGAGCGGTCCGTGGGGGCGAGCGCCGCTCGGAGCCCGCGTGCCGCCGTCCGTCCCCGCTTTCGTGACGCGTCGTGCCGCTCGCACGGAGACCCGTGCACGCCGATGTGGCGCGCCTCGCCGACAATTAGTGTTGACTATAAAATCATAGCGGTGAGTTATGAAGCAACGGGTGTAGGTATTAGGCCGGTGCCATCGCTCCGTCATTCGAGCGCGCTCGGCTGTGCGGCGTGCTTGGATATTCACACCCGCGCGCGCGCCCGGCCGTATTTACAGGAGGCGAGTTTACAAAGTCGTTCATATTTTATAGGATGGTTCGCTTAACATCATCCATCACTCGCTCCCTCTGGTCTGCCTCACGGCGCGGGGGGGGAGCACAATGAGGACTGATCGGGGACTCCTCCTCGGGGGAGTGGAGGTGGTTTACCCCCCAGCCCCCCGGGGGGAGGGGGATTGTGGGGATCTCTGGAGATCCCGGAGAGAAGCCGCCCTCACGGGAGGCATGCGGCACTTGAGACAGCGCGGCGTGGGCGCGCCTCACTGCCGCCTCGTGCCACCCACACACCAACAGAGGAATCGCTTTAATTAGAGCCTTTCTCTCCTGTTTGATTAAGCGCTACAACTAAAGAAATGCCTGCCACGTGCACACGCGTGGTGGCGAGCTGGTGGCGCAGCCGCCCTGTGTGTGGGTAACGCGAGCTCTGGGCAGAGCGATGCTCGCGTCTGTGTTGTGACAGCGTGAGGAGGGGCCGTGCGGCCGCTCTGTGCCCCGACGGCCGCGCGGCACACATACGGGCCGCGCGGCCGCAGCAGTCAGTTTGTATTCCAACTCGAAGGAACCGTTGAGCTGTGCAGCTCTTTTTAACAGTTGTCCAGCGGGGAGTGCTACGCTAGTTACAACGTCTCAGCGCACTGGGGGAAATCGTGGCAGGACAATTAACATCGGAGCAGCGTGTCTATGAACTGTGAGAGGTAAGCGGAGTGCCCGGCGAAAACCCACGCGTGCAAACTTCACATGCAAACTTCACAGAAAGGCGGCACCCGAGCCGGGAATCAAACCGGGACTTCTTGCTGTGAGGCGGCAGCGCTATTAACCGCACCACCGCGCTTCCGCCCCTTAAGCAAGCGGCGCTCCGAACGACACCGGGCTCCCCGCGGGTTCTGCGCAAGTTAAAGACGAGTTGAGCAAAGTTTCATTAACGTGAGTTCAATTGAATTCAGTTGAGAGCGCTATTTTAACACGCCTGCAGCGTGAGCGTAAGTGGTAACGACAAACATCACAGCTCCCCGTGTGTTTCGTGAAGACCTCGGACTCGTGGTATGAACACCGTCACGAAGGAGCACAAACGTGGCTAGCGACTGTCGGGGCGTCACGCCGGGCAGCTCCACAAACGCCACCAAGTCGCCCGTCAATCACAGCGCACGACGGACGCTAGCAGGCCGTCTAATCACTCGAGAGCACGAGGAGGCACCTGTTGCCTCCTCGTGACACATCTCACAAAGTTGCCGCGTCTCCGCTCCCGTCGGCGCGCCGCGCTCCCGCTATCATCGTCACCCCGCTCATCATCATCGCGACCGGCAGCCTCGTCACAATGAAACTCCCCGAGACGCACGTTTTTAGAAACGACGGCGGCCGGCGAGTCTGTGATCCGACTCCCCGCCGCCTCGAGGCGCGCCCGGGCAGGGGGAGCGCGGCGGAGGAGCTCCTACCTGGGATGAACGGCATCGCGGCGCCCCCGCGCCGCTCGCGTGCGCGGGAGACGGGGTGCGGCGGCGGCGGCGGCGGCAGCGGCGGCGGCGCAGCCCCCTCCGCCTCCTCCTCGGCTGGGCAGATTCCGCGACGGGCGTCAAGAGCTCTGTGCCCCGCGCCTCCTTCGCTCCGTCGATTAGTTGCAGTCAATCGCACTAAGCAAACAACAGACAGAGCATATCGCGGATGTCCCCCCCCCACCACCCCTCCTGGCTGCTTTAAATCAAGGGATGGAGTCGAGGAGGGCTGGGCAGGAAGGAGGAGGAGCGGCTGCCTCCGCAGCCAACCACGCCGGGCTGTGGCACCCACCGTGCGCGCCGCTCCCCGGGCCGCCCGGCGGCACCGGCCGAGCAACGCTGACAAATATCACGTTTAATCGCCACATCATTGCCCTAAACCGCTTAGCCACGGCCTGTTATTGCATTGGGTTGCGCGGTTATGATCACCGATGGCTACACGGGCGCATTAAGCACGATGCTGCACAGGCCGCGGCGTGAGAAATGCATTCTCCCTCGCGATGGAGATTTTGAAACCGTGAGCGAGGACGAGGACGTGTTGTTTAGTAAAGCGGCCGCGAGGTGCGCTGAGGGATGGCCTCAGCTCACGCTCACGCATGCCGTGTGCCTCACGCGAGGCGCCTCACTCTGCATAATCACTCTCTCCCCACACACACACGCACGCTCGCGTGCACAGGTACACACGCACTACAAAGATCCCCCGTATAGCCTTCGCAGACTGTAGGGTCAAGTCCCGTTAGTGAGTAGCAC
>JAZEWU010000028.1:567642-588988 GCA_036362915.1 Geotria australis | reverse complement strand
CCCTAGGTCGACTCAGCCTCAAATGAGTACCTAGTGCAGTGTGTAAATATTGCCACTAGGGAGACAAAGGCGGCCGGGCGTGGTGCTGGTCACCCACCTCCTCGTGAGCCGTTTTGACCTTCATAGGTGCTACTCGCTAACGGCATTTGCCCCTACAGTATGTTAAGGCTATATAGGGGATCTTTGTCTTTGTGTGTAAGTGCTCTACAGTGTTTACGTCAGGATAGGCAGTACGGTGGCGCGGTGAGTAGTGCTGCTGCCTCACAGCAAGCGCCTGGGTTCGATATCCGGCTCGAGTACATTCCTGTGTGTGGGTTTTCATGTTGTCCCCGTGTCCGCGAAGATTTTTGCCGGGTACTCCGGTTTTCTCCCACAGTCCAAAGACATGCTGCGTGGGTTAATTGTCCTGGCTAAATTGCCCCTGGTGCCCTGAGATGTTGTAACTTGCTTACCCCTCCCCGCTGGACAACTTAAAAAAACGAGCTACATAGCTCAACGGTTTCTTCCAGCTTCAATACAGACTGACTTGACGCCTTGACGTGGAATGCCGGAGCTCGCTGGCAGGTCGCGGCACGAGTCCAGGTGTGACGTGATAACTGGCACGAGCTGCCTGGCAGGCGCACGCACATACACCTCGCATGTACAACACGTACAGGCGAGGGCACTGCCACACACAATGCACACGTGTCGGCTTGCCGCCGGGGCCCCGTGATGGACTGGCATTCCCATCACGGGTGTGGCCCTGCCTTGGCCCTGCCTTGCGCCCTTTGTCTGCCGCCACCCCGTACAGGACTAATCGGTTTCTAACAATGGATGGATGGAGGATGCCTATGTGGTTTAATGTTGACCGTGTGACACCGGCCACGTGATCATAACAACAACAGCCGCGATTTTCATGAAGGGTTTTGGTCCCGTGCATGATGTGAGCCGGCGTCGCGCCTCTGCGCCTGTAGACATTAGCAGAGTACATAGGCGCGAGTTAAGCACTAAGGCACATATTGGAGACCGGCTGCCAGCGTCTGCCCCTTGAAAACCCCTCTTGCTACTTTCTCTATGTTTACCCTTTTCTTTCAAGGTTAAGGCAGCATGTTAAATCCCGACTCGGGGGCTTTTTTGTGTGGAGTTTGCATGTTCTCTCCCGTGACGCGTGGTTTTTCGACGGGCACTCCGGTTTCCTCCCACAATCCAAAGACACGCTTCTTCTTCTTTTCGATTCTTTGAAGCGTGATGGTTCTATTACAGTTTCCCATTTCTTTACACAGTTCTTTGCATTTTTATTGAACTCTGCAAGGTTTTTTGAGCTTCAGAGGTTGGGTAGTACAGCGCAGACAAGGCAGTGCGCCATAGTATATGGTCTGCTTCTCCACATTCACAGGTGGTTGGGCTGGTCTTGTAGCCCCAAGACTGCATAGTTAAGTAGCCTGCGGACTAAAATTGCCCCCGGTGCCCAATGATGGACTGGCATCCCATCCTGGGTATAGCCCTCCCTTGCGCCCTGCGTCTTCCGGGATAGGCTCCGGCTCACCGCGACCCTGTACAGGATTAAGCGGTTTCTGACAATGGATGGTTATTTTCCATCCCTCGGAGCGCGGATCAATATAGCGTGGGAAGCTGTCGGTGGGGTCGCGGATTTAGCGACTATTCCCGGCGTGCACCGGGCCAGTGACTCCCGCGTTAAGTGGCCTCCGCCGCAGCGCGTCCTCATTGTAATGTGCTGATAAATAATTAATTGTGTGCGGAATGCTGGATTAGTTGAGACTGTGAATTGAATGTAAAGCGTGACACCTACACGCGCACTCACGCCTGCGTGCCATCTCCACAGCAAGCTCTGCATGGAAAACAGATAGGAAGGAGCCAGTGATAGAGACAGGAGCCAGCGTGAGCGATAGGAGCCAATGTTATCGATGGGTGCCAGTGTTAGAGACAGGGGTCATTGTTAGCGATGGGTGCCGGTGTTAGCGATAGGAGCCAGTGTTAGAGACAGGGGCCAGTGTTAGCGATAGGAGCCAGTGTTAGCGATAGGAGCCAGTGTTAGAGACAGGGGCCAGTGTTAGCGATAGGAGCCAGTGTTAGAGGCGGGAATTGAACCGCCTCGGGCAGGACCCTCTCTCTCTGTAAGGAGGAGACGCGGATGTTACCATTGACACCTTGCCGAATCACGCGCGTCACACCGCTGGGGCCGATTCACATTGGCGTCAAACGGGGCCGGGTGGCTCTGAGCGTGCGTGTGGGGGATCTTTGGGGGGGCCGTGTAGGTGGAGCGGTCGGGGGGGGTGCCGTAGTTGGCTCGGATTCCCACTGCGGTATCCCGCTCATTGCTGCCCTTGTGCCAACAGCACACCTAACAATTCACCACAGAGACAAAGATCCCCGTATAGCCTTGCCAAACTGTAGGGTCAACTGCAGCTATGAAGACCAGCACGGCACATTCGGGGGTGGGGTGGCCAGCACCATGCGCGGCCGCCTTTATCTCCCTACTGGCGATGTTTACACACCGCACTAGGTACTCATTTGAGGCTGACTCGACCACACACACACGCAAACGCACACACAGGCCGCTCATCACGGGATGTCGGTCCCCCGTTGGCCGTGTCGCGTGTCGATACAGAGCCGTATAGATACAGAGCGAGACGCTCGCGTCGATACGCCGGCTCGCCACAGAGCCGTTCTTAAGGGCTCTCGGCCCAGCCGTGACACGTTTATAATCCTCTGTTGACATCGGTATTCCTTACTGCCTATTTGAATTCTTTTATGTTCTTAACACATTGATTTCTAAGGAACATCATGAATTTGTATTGAGCGAGACGGTTCCCTTTCTTCCCGCGCTCGTCCTTATGAAACGGGGAGCGGATTAAGTGAGAGTTTACATTAGCGAGTGATGTAATCAAATTAAGACGTGGCCTTTTGCGACTTTATCATATTTTTTATACAACTTTGTTTTTTTTCTTTAAAGTTCATAAAAGACTAATTTCACCCGGTCAATGCACATTTGCATTCAAACTGTGAACATTAATGTTATGTTCATTAAGTAACAGTGCAGTATTAAGGATTTAACAAAAAAAACGCGTTGCCCTTTTCACACAGCTGCCCTATAAAAGCAATTACTGCGAATGCCCTGGAAGGGAGTACCTGGGACCATTACGGCGGCTCACACACAGCCGCACTCCGCCTGTACGATGCACAGAGTGCCTAACCGGCCGGTTGTGATTGGCAGGCTGTCTATGCAGCGGTAACATCCGCACCTCACAAAGAAGGTCCTGCCCGAGGCAGTTTGATTCCCTCTTGGGGTGCTTTTCTGTGTGGAGTTTATGTGTTCTCCCCTTGTTCAGCGTGGGTTTCCTCCGGGTTCTCATGTTTCTTGCCACAACAAAAAAAAACACTAATCTATTAATTGGCCCATAACATCATAATATATAGGAAAGCAGTGTCTGGCGGGTTGGCGCCGGCTAACCGCATGGCTGACTCTCCCGCCCTCCGTGGTGAGTGGCCAGGACCACGCTCGGTTGCGTTTGTCTCCCCACTCCCCAGTGGCGATGTTTACATGATACACTCCTTTGAGGCTGAGTCGACCTAGCGGAGGCCGAGGACCAGTTCAGAAAATCGTCACTGGTGTTGGTGGCCGTTAGCGGGAATCAAACTTGGGTTGGTAGGTTTGTAGCGTAGCCCACTAACCGATACACTACCGCTGCCCGCAAGCACACATATACACAGAATAGGCATTAGCATTCACATTAGCACAGACGGAGTTGTCCTAAAACACGCGTGCGTGTGCGAGCACGTAGATACACACACCGCACACACACAAATACCTCACACACACAACGCCAGAGCAACATCTGGAGGGCATTTCAGCCGCGCAGGTACAAGGGAGCATCTGTCTCATCACGCGTGACCGTGTCTGAAATGGCTCCGAAGCAAATAAGTCGCTCTTTGTGAACAACAGGCTGGGGCTTGAAGCGCGCCGCGTGCGCGCCGTGTTGTTCCGCGAGCGCGTCTCTCTCCCATTCCTTTAAAACACCGGGCCGCGCGTCTAATGCAACGTGACCCAGAGCTGTCACGCCGGCAACGGGAGACGCCGCGTTCGCGCCGCCACTGATGAAGCCATCAAAGACACGGGGAGACAAAGGCGGAGGAGTACGTGCGCGGAGGAGGCGGATGAGCACGGCACACCTGCCCGTTGTGCTGCAGCGCACGTCGCGTGCGCCGTGCAGTGAGCGTGGTGGCGCGCTGAGTAGTGCTGCCGCCTCACTGCAAGAAATACCGCGGTTCGACTCCCGCCTCGGGTGCCGCCTTTCTGTGTGAAGTGTGCATGTTCTCCCAGTATCAGCGTGGGCTCTCGCCCGGTACTCCGGTTTCCTCCTACAGTCCAAAGATACGCTGCTGCTGCTGCTGCGTAGTTTAATTGCCCTGCTGACTAAATTGCCCCCGATGCCCAAAGATGTTGTAAGTAACTTATCTCTCCGCGCTGGCCCACCGTTGGAAAGCGTAACATAGCTCCAGCCTTGATAAAAGACTGACTGGGCAGCAGGTGACTACAGCAGCCTCTCTCCGTTTTGACAACTAAGGTTTTGTACAGTTTCGCGTAACTACAGGTTTTCTGCCACCCGCGATTTCAAATGCGCCACCGTGTTCCAGAAGGAAGCGCGTGAATCCCGCCTCACACGAGGCTCCTCCTCCCTCTAACCAAAGCCCCCTCCCTCAACATCATCTTCGTCATCATATTAATCATAAGAAAAATCTGTTTTGTTGACTACGTTATTCATATGCAAGGTAAGTATTAAATGTTGTTTATGTTCATGCAGGGTTCTGTGTGTTATATTGTACATATGTCTCGTGTTTATGAAATGCACAGGATGCGTGGTTTACCCACCTAGTTATGTAACCACGGGTTTACAAACCGCGGGCTGGTTTTAGGATCGTAACCGCCGTGGTTGGCGAGGCAACCCTGATACAGGTGCCGATCGCACGGTGGGTTATGTCTAACTTAAACTCACCCCTGTCACAGGAGCGTGCATTTTCCGCTACTCAGGAATGTGTGAGAAGCAATGACGCAAACCGCACCCTTGTCATCAGGCACACGGCCTTCTGGAGATGCCTCATTTCAGCAGCGTCAATTTGGCGCGTGCCAAACATGACTGGTTTTGACGCTCATGGATATGGTTGTTGTCGTGCGTTTTCCGTGTTTGTGGGGATCGTAGACAAGCCCGCAAACCGTGGAGGATACCCAATCAGCTCACAGAGCGCGGGATGAGAACACAGCTCGGCGCCAGGGACCGTGAGTCCAACACGCACCATCAGCAAGTTCAGTCAAAGTCTGCATTGCTTAAATCGCCGCCTGGCTTTCCCGCAGCAACATCAAAGAGCACACATTTAAAAAATTCTCCGCGGCATTCTGACGCGTCTGGCCAGTGTTGTTACACGTGACGAGCGGCTCCAAGTGCTGCCCCGCTCGCCGAGCACTTCCCAGAATACAGTGGGAGAGGCAGGGGCCAAAGTCCGGGGCCCCGTCAGCCGGTGATGGATAGCGGGGCCCACTGCGAGCGCCGTAATTGCATCTCCCTGCATCGCGCCGCTCGTTTATTCCGCCGCGATATTTCCCTCCGCTGAGACTCGCCGCAATTGATGGTGTTTTAAAAATGAACGATGCCACCGGCTCGGCTGTTTTTCGGCGGAGCCCACCCGCGGCACGCCTCGGCGTCACGCGCATGCAGAGTGGGGCCCGCGCCTCCTCCCTGGGCCGCGGTGGCGCCGACAGATGTCGGGGATGCAAGGCGCCCCCACCCCCACGCAAAAAGACAAACATCCCATCTATAGCCTTAACATTACTGTAGGGGCACGTGCCGTTAGCGAGTAGCACCTATGAAGGTCGAAACGGCTCACGAGGAGGTGGGTGACTAGCACCACGCCCGATCGCCTTTGTCTCCCTAGTGGCGATGTTTACACACCGCACTAGGTACTCACTTGAGACTGAGTCGACCTAGAGGAGGCCCAGGACCGGTTCAGAAAATTGTCACTGGTGTTGTTCCGTGAGCGGTATTCGAACTCGGGTCGTCAGGTTTGTGGCCAAGCGTGCCAACGACTGAGCCACCGCTCACCCACCCACACCACACCCTGTCCCAAAAACACACGCGGCGTTTCCGAGCGCGCGCGCCTTTCACTTGGACGTTTCTCGTGCGTGTGGTGTGTGTGTGTGTGCGTGCGTCAACATGAATGGAAGTCGCGTGTGAGTCACGGCCAGGCCTGGGGTACATTGCGCCCTGCTCGCCGCGTCAGAGGTCACCGTGGCTGAATGAGAGCGTCACGCGAGCGATACGCGTTATGTAAAATACTTGAAAGCAAATACCCCGTAAATAGATGCGGTCTGGTGCGGTGCATTACAATGACATCGGCAAGCGAGAGCGGAGACGGATGCTGCCGCATAGCTGGGGGACACAGGCAGGAGATGGTGTCAACAGTCGAGATGGTGTCAACAGTCGGGAGCATAGCTGGGGGACACAGGCAGGAGATGATGTCAACAGTCGGGAGCAGAAGGAGATTGTGAAGTAGACTTTCCCTTCAGAAGTTGACGGAGCGTCTTTCTTAAGCGGCACCTGCCGCGTGGAATTAGAGGACGTCGCCACTTTGGTCCCGGCTTGTTAAGGAAACGATGGCGCGGCGTCTCCGATAATCAAAAACTCATTTGGCGAGTTGAGACATTCTTTGCCAGATTTGTGTTGTGAGCGTGTATTTGTAAATCGACGTCGCGCCGCTTGGTGTCAACACACGCAGCACTTGACAAGTCACACACTCGCGTCACGTCCCCGGGATTATAATAACATGTATATAATTTACAACGCGCGGCACATGTTCATTCAATCTCGAAGATTTTGGTTCGAAGAGAGAGCGACTCAGAGGCGTGAGGTAACCTGCGGAGTGGGGGCAGGGGGGGAGTCAAGCCTTGCAGTTGGCCGGCGCCAACCTGCCAGACACTGCGTCCTGTGTATTGCGATGTTATCGGCCAATTAATTAATGAGTGTTTTTAGTTGTGAGAGGAAACCCGGAGTAAACCCATTGAGTGCTGGGGAGAACACACAAACGCCACACAGAAAGTCGCCTGAGGCAGGAATCAAACCGCCTCGGGCAAGATTTCTTTCCGTGATGCGTAGACGTTACCACTGCATAAACACCTGGGCGATGATTAATAATGGCTGAGCACTTTTCGCGGAGCCGCAACCTAGTGGAGATAGGAGGGGGTGAAAGGAAAGATGATGGAGATAGGAGGCGGTGTAGGGAGAGATGGTGGAGCAGAGATAAGATGGCGCAGACAGGTGAAGAGAGCGATTGGTAAGAACCAGCACTGTGAATTTGACGCGTACAGCAGAAGGAACCCCATCTCACCACCAGGTTGTCATATTTGGTGCAAGGCACCCACAGCCCGCCTCGCTCTTATTGATAGGATTCAACATAAACAGTCGGTGCGATTGATGCAGCACTAAGCGATTATCTCGAGCCGCCAGCTCAACGGTGGACAGCCGCCTCCATGTCACCCGTCTATCGCCACTACCATGGTAACTCTACTCGTTGATTCCTCCATATTGACAACCACAAGTCACAACAACTCACTCACTGACCCATTCACTCGCCACACTGCAGGTCACTATAACACAACAACAGCCGCCATTCGCCACTTCGTGGCTGGCGGTGGTGTCACAACAGCGCCTGTGCCAGGCCAGGTGCACCCACTCACTCACTGACCAGCTCATCCACCCACGCGCTCAGCCAGCACACTGCAGGTCGACCCCAAAACCCTGTGGAGCCGTCTCTATCCCCGGACTCGAATCGTCACGCGGCTCAGCGCCACAAGCGTGTCACCTCCAATGCATGACAACTCTGCTCGCGATGTGCCTTTGCCCGCCGCTCGACAATTTGGATCTTTGGTGTCTTTGCTTCGACAAACAACACAATCAGGTGCCTCCGTTATTGGCCCCAGGTCCCCGTGTCTCCACCGCGACCCCCCCTCGCTTCACATTTTCAATCAGTCAGTTTGTATGTAAGCTGGAAGGAACCGTTGACCTTTGTCGTTGTTTTTAACAGTTGTCCAGCGGGGAGGGATATGCAAGTTACAACATCTCAGGGCACCTGGAACAATTTAGTCAGGAGAATTAACCTAGGCAGCAGCGTGTCTTTGGACCGTGAGAGGAAACTGGAGGACCCGGCGAAAACCCACGCGGACACTTGGAGAACATGCATGCTCCGCACAGAAAGGCGACACCCGATCCGGGAATCGAACCCGGAGATTATTGCTGTGAGGCAGCAGCGCTACTCACTGCACAGCCACCGTGGCTCCTATTCCCGTCGCTGGTGCTGCCATGGCGCCGTGTGACCACGAGGGTGAGAGGGCCGCGTGTCGCCACGGCTCCTCGCTCGGGGAGCGGCCCCCGCTCCCTCCCCGAGGGGAGCCCGTCTCGCCCAGGGGGGCTGGAGACCCGTCTCGCTCGGGGAGACCGGAGCTCATCTCGCGACGGCCGCGCGGCCACTCTCCCCGCGCCGTTATTCTCGGCCACTCAACTCAAGCGGCGTGCAATCACCATCACATCAGCCGTTTGGATGACGGGCCTCTGGGTGGTTTTAGTTTATTCCTTGGTGATGAAACGCGGCTTCCACTCCTTATTTATTTGTTATTTACCGACGCGGGTTGTGTGCTCGGCGCCATACAGTACAGTGGTCCGTGTTGATGGAGGGCTCTTGCCGATAACAGCAGGCAACCGACGCAGTTAAACAACCCCGCTGATGAGGCTCGTAACGTTGAAACCCGTGCAGGGTTTGCCTGTTTAAATGTTACAGAAGAAATTGGTCGTAATTGCTTTTGGCTGATCGACCCTTGATGGGCGTAAACCTCATGTGTTCAGTCTTTGGCAGCGACACAGACAAATGTCTGTCGCTTGTCTGTTTATTTAGCAATGAACTCCCCGCAATTACACGTTCGCGGTGTATACACACGGTGGCGGGAGCGTAAACACCGCTCGCAACTAAAACTCGTGGGGACATTAGTTACTCTATAATAGACCGTAACGTCGGTTATATCGGCAGAAAGATCTGCGCCGGTTTCATTTGCTAGCGCAGGAAAATGCGACCAAGACGGCAGAGCGAAGTTAATTAAAGGGAACTGCTCTTCCACCTCCTGAAACACGAAGCAATCATTTTATGAGCCGAGCCGGGTTACCCGCGCCGTGACAAGACAACAATAAATTGGGCAAACACTTCCCCATAGTGCTGCCCGCGCGGCTCTAACGCTTTAATGAAGGCGCTGCACGCGTCCTGCCGGGCTTCGCCGTGAGCGACCAATGATCTCCCGCCGCGTGAACCCGGGATGCGGGCCGCCCCGGTGACGATTCCGGCGGCCGGCGACGGCTGCGGCGCCGGTCCCACGTGGCGGCCCCCACGCGCGCCCGAGACTCACGGAGGTCACGAGCCGAGGGCCCGTCGTGCGTCTCCGTGACGTGCGGGGGATGTGTCCCCGTGGCCTCGAGGCCGGATTTCGCCATGACGAGGGACGCGGGGCCCGCGCCGCCGCGATGCCCCCGCGGTTAAGGGCCCTCGCCAAGATAGTGTTACACGCGTGGCAAGTTGAACGTCACTGACCGGGGTACTTAAGGTACGCCGGGTGCAATGTCGCCTTTGTCATTTAGAGCGGCAGGGTGGCGCAGTGGTAACATCTCACAGGAAGAATGGTTTTGCCCGAGGCGGTTCGATTCCCGCTTCGGGCGCCTTTCTGTGTGGAGTTTGTGTGTTCTCCCCCCCCTCGTGCTGTGTGGGTTTCCTCCGGGTTTTCCTGTTTCCTCCCACGCCCTAGAAAAGCACTTACAAAAATTAATTGGCCGATAACATCATAATATATAGGACGCAGTGTGTGACAATATGTTGGCGCCGGCAGACCGCCTGGCTGCCTCCTCAGGGCACCGGGTGAGAACGCCTCCGAGTCGTTCTCACCCGGGGCCCTGAGCCGAAGCAGCTGACGACGCCCGACCCGACCCGGCCTGACCCGACCCGGAGACGCGAGCGGGTGCGGCTCGGAATGTGAGCGACGGGAGCGATGGGGTCATGTGAGGCACCGTGACGGGTCCAGCGAGGGTTAAATATGTGTACATAAATATTGCATTGGCAGTAAACACAGCGAAAAAACCTGTCAGAACCCCCACATCTGTCTCACAGTAACTAAAACAAACAAGGGAGTTTGTGCTGCATTGGTGGTCGGCACCCCGGACTCGCGAGGCAGACGTCGCGGGTTTGATTCGATCTCCCGGCGCGGCAGTTGAAAGTTCTTTGGTTTGGTTCCTGGTTTTCGGGACCGATAATCGGCTCAAGCATCACTCGAGTGAAGTTTGCCTGTACGCCCAACACACGTTTGCACTGGACTTTAGGAGGAAACCAGAGTAGCTGGCGAAAACCCACGCGGACACGGGGAGAACATGCAAACTCTACACAGACAGGCACCCTAGCCGGGAATCGAACCCGTTATTTCTGTGAGGCGGCAGCGCTACTCAGTGCGCCACCGTACCACCCTCAAATCCCTCCGTGCCGCGCGGGTGGCCGCGTCCTCCCAAGCGGGGTGCGAACCCGACTCTGGGCGCTCGGCAGGTGGTGCGTCCGACGCTCCCCGCGCATCGCACGCAAGCCCCCGTAGCGCGGCCCGCGTGTGTTTGTGTCTACACACACACACACACATAATCCCGGCGTGCACACTCATTACGTGCGTGCACACATTATGAGACAAATATGGAAATAAGGACATGGCACAGCTGCGGGCTCACGCGAAGTTAATGAGCGGGGCCGCGGAGGAGGCCGCGTGGAGGAGGGATTGATGGCCCCGCGCCTCCTCGCTCGCCACCCGCCGTAACGAGAGACATCCAACTCGGCCGCTCCCGCGACAACACCGCGCCACTCCCCGATTTCATAATTACTTCCACTTCCAGCGGATTCACAGGCGCCGGACAATCTCGGCCCTTCGAGCCCAGAATCGATGGCGAGCTGGAACGGGCAGCGTGGGCCCCCATCGGGAGACGATACCGAAATAACCCACCCGCGGTTTAACCCCAGCCGCTTCCGACGCACGCGATGCGGGAGCCGGGATTCGTTAAGAGCCATTGTAGATTTCCCCCAGACTGCGCGGCGAATTTTATTTTAAACACCGGCCGCCGCGCCAGAGCGGGACACAAGTGTGTCAAGCCGTCGGTGGCGGCGGATGTTTGTGCGTAAACGTTCGGCGCGCTGGCGCACGCTCTCATTCCGGTGTGGCTGTGTGTACACATAGGCGTGCTGTCCTGGCAAGGTTTCAGCGTGAGCAGCACGCTCCCATCGCTTCCGTTGAATTGGCCGTCGCTACGAGCATCTGCGCTGCACGTTTTGCTTATTTATTTACGGGGCTGATGCTGTTTGCGCCGCGTTCTGGAAGGTTCCGTCGCTCCCCGATGGGAGCCGCTTTAAAGTCTGCGCCCGCTTCCTTGGCGGATTTGCGCCGTGAGCGTCAATCGTGCGCCGCTCACTTCCCGCGTGTTTGATGTCGGCGCTTGTTCTGAGTTTGCATTTGCGAGCGTTTCCAGATCCAACAACTGCGACGTTTCTTCCACGCGCATCTTGCTCGCAAAGTTGTCGCCGCGAAACAACGAACCTTTCCTCCGGCGTGATTTGCAATACGTCAAAATTTATTTAGCTCCTAAGAGCGTCGGGTCGTTAGCGAGCGGCAGAAACACCTCATTCATATGGCAGGGGCACGTATATACATAGGATAACCGCTGCTGACTTCCCCATAAAGCTCTACGCGTTTTATTGACCGCCGGGAAGGATGATTGACCGAGGTGACCCCCAACCAGGGCTTGAACTCGCCACCTGCTCTCCTGCTCAGCCTCCCGCCCGGATCTCAATAACAACCACTATGCACGTGTGACTCACGTGCATTATCATACAGAAAATACTCAGTGAGCTAGCTAGCTCTGGAAGCGGGATTCCTGCGACACCACAAACGTTCGAACTAACGAAACCGGCGAGGCAGCGTGACCGCGAATGATCCGCAAAAATCCTGGGAAACCCGCGAGTCTGTGGGGAAGGCTGCAGGGGCGCGGGATGAGAGTGGAGTCGCGGTCTCCGTGCTCGGCTCTCGGTCCACATTCCCTAGCAACAAACCAGGCGGCGCGCGCGCGGTGACCCTGCGTGAACACAATGCCTCAAGGATCCCCACGCGGTATGACGTTTCCAAGGGCTACAGTGTATGTCTGCGCGCGAGTGTATATTCTGACGAGCACTCGCCCTGTACGGATAGACGGCGCAAGACGTCAGTTTCCTCCTGGCTGTGCGATGGGATTGAATGGCGTTTCGCTGTCGTTAACCCGTTGATAATTGCAGCGCCCGGCAGCTGAACACGTGGCGGCCAGATCTCCGAAAGGCGTGAGTTTACAAAAGCGGCTGTTATTGTTTAAACTACGAGCTGTGTGGGACCTCTGTCACATCCAGCGGTCCACGCCAGATCTGGCCAGAGATGAGATCTTGGCGCCAGATCTGGCCACAGCCGAGGTCTCGGTGCCGAGGAAATGCGGTTTAGAGGAGCGCGAATTCGCCGCCACCGTGATAACACCCGACTTGTATTCAAATGACGGAGTCGGAGGGGCGAGGGGGGGAGGATGGAACGGTGAAATTTCACAGGGCAGGTCCAGAGCGTGGGTGTGTGCGCGCTCACGCGTGTGCGAGGTATGTGCGGCTTCTTATATAACGGCACCATGTGATTCCGCTTAGTTGCTCGCACAGTGGCTGCAGCGCACAGCCAGCGCGGCGCATCATTTAATTCGTACACATCTCAAAGATACCGGTATTGATCACGGCTTCAACTTGGGGGCGGGGCGGGGGGCTGTTATCCCTTTTGATTCGAACACAATGACTCCAGACCCACTGCTCGGATTGTCGCAAAATGTCCTACATGTGATATGGGGACCAATATCTTTCAAGTCTCCAAAGAACACGGCGGCCCAGGGGACCGCCGCGAATACAGCTGCCGGACAGTGGGCGGCGGCGGCGCTGGAATTCATTTGTGATCCGTGATTCATCCGCGAGCGTCTGGCAGCAGCCCCCCGAGCCTCGCGGAGAGCGGGGACACGCTCCCTGTGCAGCACACGGCGAGACATTCTGTGCACCACACAGGTCAACATTTCCCGTTTAGCGTGAATGACCGAGGGGGCCGTGCCGTTAGCGAGCACCAAGTGAAGGGGTGGCGAGGCGTGCAGCGTTTCCCAGCCACGGATTTTGGGCTGAGCGAACCTAGAGGAGGTCAGGGACAGGTTCACATTCTAATTCCATCGCGAACTACCCGTAAACAGCCAGAGGCTGTCAGGCGTTGCAGGTTATAGATATGGGGAGATGAGTTCCTAGCTCCACTAAGGGCAACTGCTTAGTGGAGGAGTTTAAATATCTTGGGGTCTTGTTCACGAGGGATGGTAAGCGGGAACGTGAGGTTGGCCAGCGGATTGCAGTAGCGTCTGCAGTGATGCGGGCACTGTACCGGTCCGTGGTAGTGAAGCGGGAGCTTGGTCCTAGGACAAAGCTCTCGGTTTACAGATCAATCTACGTCCCTATTCTCACCTATGGTCATGAACTTTGGGTAATGACCGAAAGAACGAGATCGCGGATACAAGCGGCAGGAATGAGGTTTCTCCACAGGGTTGCTGGGCTCACTCTCCGTGACAAAGTGAGGAGCACAGAAATCCGGAACAACCTCAGAGTAGAGTCGCTGCTTCTTCGGATTGAGAGGAGCCAGTTGAGGTGGTTCGGGCATCTGGTAAGGATGCCCCCCCCGGAAGGCTCCCTCAGGAGGTATTCCAGGCGCGGCCCACTGGGCGGAAACCTAGAGGCCGACCCAGGACACGCTGGAGGGATTATATCCTTCGGCTGGCCTGGGAACGCCTGGGAATCCCCAGGAAGAGCTGGAATCTGTTGCTGAGGAAAGGGATGTCGGGTACACATTCCTTGGACTGCTGCCATCGCGACCTTCACCAGGACAAGCGGTTTAGAAAATGGATGGATGGAGTTCCTAGCTGCGAGCAAGGGTGGCGCGTCGGCCTCCCGCCATGGCGCCCCCTGGGAAGCTGCGTCGATAGGAGAGCTAGCTGCGGTTTGCCGGACAAAGCTGCGGTGATGGAGCGTCTGCCGGGCGGTCCGGTTAAACAGCGGCTCCGCCAGATGGTGGGGAGCGTGAGGTGCGGGTTATGGCCTCCTCCTCCGATCGAGAGCAGGGGATCCCAGGCTCTCCCAGCAGCGGGAGGCGGAGCAGGGCTGCTCGGCTCGGGGTGAAGCCACAGGAGTCACAGCAGCTCCGTCTCAGAGTAGCATGCAGGCGGTGCTCGTCCCCCGCTTAGTCAGTTTACTGATGTGTTGTGTTTATCGAGGGACGCGCGCTGTGTTCCACAGCAGCTCTCACGTTCCACTCGTCGGCGCGCTGCGAACATCGGTTCGTTGGCTCGTGAGGAACACGCGCGAGGAACACACACCAGGGGACGCACATGCACGCGTCTCGGTGGATCCCATCCGGCAGCATTGTCGTCCTTTATTAGGAAATTAACACAAAAAATTTATCTCCAATTTAATTCGGGTGCCACATTGGATTAAGCTTGCAAACAATCTCTCGGTCCGGGCCCCGTGAGCCTCCCCGGACTCCCCCAGAATCCTTAATTCTGCGCCGTTTAATTCTCGTCGTATGAGCTGCTCGGCACGGGACGCCCTCAGCTGCAGGTGCCGCCTGGTAATGGTCGGACGCGGGAACAGATTCATTTATCAACGAGGCTTTCACCGAAATGTCAGCGGTTTTGGAGGCGGCGCGGCGCGGGTGACGCGGCGACTGCCCGGCGCCCACCGCAACCACGGCGCCCGGCTCGCGGTCATCTCCAAATAATTACGGATCCTCGCTCCGTGCAACGCCGGGTGCCCAGCCACCGGCCGCACCGCCGCCTCCGAAAATAGACGGATGCGTTAATCAGATTACGTTTTGATGTGGAGCCACATTGAGGAAGTGTCAATTAGACGGTCGGAAAAAACCGTTGGCACGTGAGCGGCAGAGGCGTGCTTTGGAAATCGACGGGTCCCGAGACGCGAGCCGCAAAGGTCGCGTCTCGGCAGTCGTGTGTGCCATGCCTCGCGTCTCAGCAGTCCGTGCGCGATGCGTCGTATTTCAGCGGTTAGTGTGATATGCTTCGCGTGTGCGATGGGGAGCGGTAGCTCCGTGGTTGGCACGCTGGGTTACAGACCTGGCAACACGAGTTCGATTCCCGCTGATGGCCAACACCAGTGACGATGTTATGAACCGGTTCTGGGCCTCCCCTAGGTCTACTCAGCCTCAAATAATTACCGAATGTGGTGTGTAAACATCGCCTCTAGGGAGACAAATGCGGCCGGGCGTGGTGCTGGTCACCCACCCACTCGTGTGCCCTGTCGGCCTTTATAGGTGCTACTCGCTAACGACACTTGACCCTACAAGTGGTAACATCTGCGCCTCACAGCAAGAAGGCCCCGGGTTCGAATCTCGGCTCGGGCGCCTTTCTGTGTGGAGTTTGTGTGTTCTCCCCCTGTTCTGCGTGGGTTTCCTCCGGGTTCTCCGGTTTCCTCCCACAAGTCAAAAAAACACTCATTAATTATTTGGCCGATAGCATCATAATATATAGGAAGCAGTGTGTGGCAATATGGCGGCGGCAAACCGTCTAGCTGCCTCCTCAGCCTCTCTGCGCTATCCTCGCGCCTCTGAGTCGTTCTCTCGTCGATGAAAACCTTCGATATTGAATGAATATGTGCGCGTTATAAATTTAAAATTTAAATTATTATTGTTATTACAGTCTGTTAAGGCTACACGGGGGGGCGGGGTGGTCTTTGTGTAGTGTGTGCATGTGCATGTGAGGAGCAGGAGCGTCGTTCCGAGTGAAATCTGCTCCAATCCCAGTTAGCTGTGTTGGATTACCACTCACGGCCAACAGCAGAGGTCATTATCTGAAACTGGTTGTGGGTCTCCCTTAGATCGGCTCAGCCTTAAATGAGTACCTCGTGCAGACTACACACGCAGCACACACACACCACACACACGCGGCAGGCTGACGTGTGACGGCTAACCCAGCCGGCGCACATGACGCTTGAGTGAGCCTTGTCCTGACACCACCACCGCCGGCTGCGATAATTATCCGGCAGGGCTGTGCGCCAGACAGCGGCCGCTATCGCCAGACAAAGACTCCCCGTGTAGCCTTTAACAGACCATTTGGGCAAGTGCTCTTAACGAGAACCTAATAAGGCCGGCACGCCAAATGACGGGGTGGGTGACTGGCACAACGCTCGCCCGCCTTTGTCTAGCCGATGTTAATGTTTACACACTACACCGAACGATCGTTTAAGGCTAAGTCGAGCTAGGGGAGGCCCAGGATCGGTTTAGATATTCGGCACCGATGTTGGCCATAAGCGGGATTCGAACTCGGGTCGCCGGGGTTTGCGGTGCAATGCACCGAGCACTGCACCACGGCGCCCTAGCAACGCACACGGACACAATGACGTAATGACACATTGACACTTTGACACATTGACACACTGACATATTGACACACTGACACACCGACCTACTGACACATGCCCGGGCCCTCTCAGGGGGAGGGGATGGGATGAGCTGCTTGTGAGGATGGCCGTGTGTGTGTGTACGCACCCAGACAAAGGTCCTCCGTGTAGCCTTAACAGACTGTAGGGGCAAGTGCTGTTAGCGAGCACCTATAAAGGCCAGCACGGGACACGAGAGGGTGGGTGCCCAACACCACATCCGTCCGCCTTCTCTCCCTAGTGGCAATGTTTATACCTCGCACTAGGTACTCATGTGAGGCTGAGTCGACCTAGGGGACGCCCAGGACCTCATCACTGGTGTTGTTGGCCGTCAGCGGGAATTAAACTCAGGTGGCTGGGTTCGTAGCCCAGTGCGCTAACCGCTGGACCACCGCTCCCCACACACACACGGAGTACCTTACAAACATCCACACCGTGTGTTACCTGAGACATTACTCATTCGCCACCGAAGGCTCCAGATTTATTTGTCTTACAGTAAATTCCGCGGTTGATTTTTACACGATTTCTTTTTTTTTACAAATCTCGTTAATGTTTTACATTTAAACGAGGTTTTTTTGCGGACGTAAATTCTCGCGGTAAATTTGGCATCGCTAAATTTCCCCGAGTCAAACGCCCGCAGACACCGTTCGCAGAGCGCGGCAACCTAACGCCACCGCAGTCTTTCGCCACCGCAGCCTAACGCCACTGCAACATAACGCCACCACAACCTAAACCTAACTCCGTCACAAACTAACACCACCACAGCCTAACGCCACCGCAGCCTAACGCCGCCGTTAATTGCTCTGAAGCTCCCAGCATCGCGCACACCCCTCCGCACTTGACGCCGACCGATGGAAATAACGCTTCAAATCGGGCTCCAGGTAATTAGATTTCATCGTTGAATTCGTGGGGACTGCTCGGCGAGCTGGAGAGCCGTCGCAGTAATAACAGATTTAATACTATTATTTGGAGCGAGGGAATCTAATTAACGGGCTCGAGAAAAACGCTGACGCATCAACGACGGGAGGGCCTGGGAACTCTGGGCACAGATATGTGGACGAATAGGAGGCGAGCACGCCGGAGTGGCACACCGCGCGTGTGTGGCTCCGTCAGAGGACATCTGGATGATCTCGATCATGGGCTTTACTCATCGGAGCGGAGGTGGTGAAATACGGGATCAAAACAGTGCGTTGTTGCGAGCGGCGCGTTTCATTGTTGCGCGGGTCTGGCCGAGACACGGATTAGCGACGCGTCTGCGGCTCAACAGTTAAGAGGGCTTAGAGTTTACATTTACAGTTTAAATCGTTAAAAAAAATGTTTAATTCCCCAGAGATATGGTTTTATTCTTTTAAGATCCAATTATAACACGTTTTGATCACCACAGGACTATTCCTGATGCGATATGGGAACCATAAATATTGAACGAATAAACTCGAGAGAGAAATAATGAAATTAACCAACAACTCGCGTGAACCCGAGAGACAACGTCTGGCCAGGAATGTCTGCAGAGAGAGGCATTGTTTGCAGGGCCCGGCACACGCATTCATCATCATAATCATGATGTATGACGCGCCTCGCATATTCGTTGAATGTCGAAGGTATTCGAAGAGAGAACGATTTAGAGACGTGAGGAAAGCGCAGAGAGACGGGGGAAGGCAACCACGCAGCCAGCCGGTGCCAACATTTGCCTGATGTTTATTATCAGAGCAGAAAATACCGAGTGAGCTTGCAAGCTCTCGAAGCGGGATTCCCGCCGTATTACAAACGTACGAGCTCTGGATTCAAGTCACGCGTCCGCTCAAAAATAAATGTCAACCGCACAAGCGAGGCGGGTTTTTGCGGGGAGAGCGAGGCGCGACTCGTGGTCGACAGCTGTCTCGGACGGTGGCGACGACACAGATTTTGACAGCGGCAACTGTTTGCAAATTAATAGCCTATTTTACTAAGCAGCTCCCCGTGCGTGCGGAATTGTAATTGTGAAAGGTGTTTGGGCACATTCGGCCGCATTCACAGCAGAATACTGCTTTGGACAGTTGAACAAATTACACGGCGATGTGAGCCAAAGGGGTAATTTCCTCAGGACTCGCACGAAACAGGGCCCACAATCGGCTTGTATTCCGTCACTCGTGAATAAGGCCCCCTCCGCAAGGCAATGTGCCCTGGACCTCCAGCTGTGAGCATCCAAGGACCTGTGGTCGGTAATGCGTGCGGTACATTTTCCATCGTACATCTAAATCAGGGGCTTCAGATGTACGATCATTTGTCGCTTAAACTCGCTGCCAGCACGTGCGAAAAATGTACGCACATCCAGGACTCTAATTACGAGGACGACGATGATCTTCTTGTAAGTGCGGTGAACAAGTGATTGGCACGTAATTATGATCGCGGTGCCGACCACGAGGCCAAACAGCTTAACATCTCGCGCGCCAATTAAATCCCGGGACTGTGAAACCGCGGGATTCCGTTAGGAATCCGCGACGTCCACACATCGTGGCGATCGTCCCATCATCATCTCATTGTCAGAAACCGCTTAATCCTGTACAGGGTCGCGGTGAGCCGGAGCCTATCCCGGCAGACACAGGGCGCAAGGCAGGGCTATACCCAGGATGGGGCGCCAGTCAATCACAGGGCACCGGGGGCAATTTAGTCAGCAGGCCAATTAACCTACGCAGCAGCATGTCTTTGGACTGTGAGAGGGAACCGGAGGACCCGGCGAAAACCCACGCGGACACGGGGAGAACATGCAAACTCCACACAGAAAGCCCCCCGAACCGGGATTCGAACCTGGGGCCTTCTTGCTACTCACCACCACGCCACCGTGCGTGTCACAATTACATCGTAACGCCAGCCGCCCGGGTCTCGCCGCCCCGCTCCGATCTGCTGGATGGCGCCGGTGGTGTGAATTTGCCGCGGGACTCGACATGCAATTACACAGAATTCAGGCGTAAATGTCCAGCACTGCGTCATCGTTTAAGACGCGCGCGCGTTGCTGCGCTCGAGAACACGGGTACGCCGCACGCCGCCCTGCGGTCTGACGCGACCGAATTGCGCGCGTGATTGTGAGAGGCCTGGGTGATGCGGTATGAAGGAGCTGTAGGCGGCTGGTCACAGTGCTTACGGTTGGGTGAGCACTGCTGGAGGAGGTAAACAGGGACTACACTCACTCACCCACTCACTCACTCACTCACCCACGCACTCAGAGCACTGCACGTCACAAGCAAACACCCACTCACCCGCTCAATCACACCCCACTCACTCACTCTGTCACCCACCAACTAACTGATCGCACTACACATCCCAACCACACATCCACTCAATCACCACCCACCCACTCACCACACTGCACGTCATAACAACACTCACCCACTCGCTCACCCAGCCACACTACAACACTTCTCTAATTTATTTCCTCACACCTGCTGCACATTGGGATTTCCGCCCATCTCCTCTCCCAAGCTCTTACGAGAACAACAATAATAACCTGCTCAATTCAGGACACATGGTCCCCCCCTTACCTAACATTGCAACGTTGCTGATACTGATTGTTGCTGGCCGCTCGGTACATTGGGCCTTCGGGCCTGCCCTGGGCGACCGTGTTTAAGACGCCGCGGCAGCCCGGCGGTCGCGGCCGTGGCGCGTGAGCGAGGAGGACGGTGGGCCCCACATCCGTCTCGCTGTCATCGTGCTTTATGGTGTTTGGGCAGCCCTGTAATACAGAATTATGGTCACTCACGTTATTTATTAGGAACATTTCTACTTTTTTTTCTGCTTTTGCTTCATCAGCAGAGCGATGCGGCTTGAGTACCGCCGCCGCTGATTAACGTCGCGGCTTTGTTTACGCACGCTTGTTAGTCTTGTTAGCGGAGCGGCGCTAGGTATGAATCGTTAGCGGCGATCCATTACGATCAATCTCAATGAGCCCGCACGCACCAAGAGTCACCGGATTTGCATCATTACAGATTATTAACAATATCTCTTCATTATCGCCGAGGCAGAATGATGTTTAATTCACTTTAATTTTCATAGCGGGCGTTTAAATCAATGTTCCGGGGCGTGCGCTAGCCGTATATCTGGGGGCGTCCGTCCCCGCGTGCCGGGGTTCGTTAGCGGGCGATGTCTACGTGATGTGCTCGGCCCCGCCTCGTGGGACGGGCCGGTCGTCACGGCCGGGCGAGGGCCGGGCGAGGGCCCGCGGGCAGCGGCCCCCAATCGCGACCTCGCTACGACGCGTGGAGATCCCAGCAGCACCGGCTGCTCAGCCGTGCCACGTTCACGGTGGTTCGAGCCACGGCATGTTCACTGTGGTTCAAGTTACGGTGCATTCATTGTGGTTCAAACCATGGTACATTTCCTGTGGTTCAATAGATGGATGCTTATATATATGTTTTGTTATTACAACAGATAATACACAGTGAGAGATATATAGATAGATGTTTATTATTACAGCAGACACATACCCAGTGAGCTTGCAAGCTCTTTTCGGGATTCCTGCGACACAACAAACATGCCAATTGACAAAAAAATAACAAATTAACCAAACCAAAAACAGTGAGCTTCTAATCTCTGGAAGCGGGATTCCTACGATACATACGGTGCCAAGCCATGGTACGTTCACTGTGGTCAAGCCATGCCAAACTCACCATGGTTCAATCCATGGTATATTCACTATGCTTCAAGCCATGCCACATTCACCATGGTTCAAGCGATGGTACGTTCAGTGTGGTGCCAGCTGTGCTACTGTTTCTATCACCCCAGCCACGGT
>JAZEWU010000028.1:537583-567580 GCA_036362915.1 Geotria australis | reverse complement strand
CGCCACCCTGCTGCAGTGGTAAATTTACTACGGTCCCGACTGTGGTGTGTTCACTGTGCTCACAGCCACCGCATTTTCACCGCGGTCGCTGACGCCGGCTCCGGTCGCCGCACATTCACTCCGGCTCGGCCGCGGCGCTTGTGGCAGCAATTTAAATCGAGGAACAGTGATCTCGCTTTCTCTTAAGTGTTTTAAATGATTGAATATTGACGCGGAATCTCTCCCCAAGCCCTCTTCACAAAACCAGGCCAAGTAATGAGATACCGTCCCCAGCGGGCGCTGAGCAGAACACCCCCGCGACCCTTCCCCAGCGTAAAAAGGGGGCCTTGGATTCCACCTTAAGTAAACAAAGGTGACTCTATGGATATATTTACTCCCGCCATGGGAATGTAGAATTTCCACGTCTGGCTCAAGGCTGTAAACAATAGATGAGCACCGCCTGAAAACAAACATTTAAGAAGAAACCACTCTGACGTTTTGACGCGACATCAGTCAGACCGGGAGACGGATTTGTATCCGACCTTCCGTCAGCTTGAACCCAGCTGTGCTCGCACCGCAGCCGGAGTGAGCGGAGGCAGCGCTGTGACCCGCGAGCATTTCTCCAGGATCGGCGGCCGTGCCGCCCGCGCGGGACGGACCCCTCTTCGCGTCTCGCATCAGCGCTCGCGACGCCTTGACAGGAGTCAACACGCAGCGCCGGCTGCTCCGTAAGCGAACCTCAACCCGCGTTTTGTTTTGAAAGTTATCGCGGTAACGGACGGACGTGCGGTCCCCCGGGAATCGGGGGCTTTGCTCGGACCTGGAGAGCGGAGGTAAGGAGCAGTGGGGCGGGAGTTCCTTTCCGTTTGATTGCCAGGGCAGTGACTCCCTAGAGCCGCGAGTTTGATTCCGGCTCACAGACGATTGATCACAACTTCTCTCGCCGTGGCAGTTATTGACGGGCCCGGAGAGCCGGGCGTGTGACGGGCCCGCTCCGCGCGCTTCATAAATCACCGGCGTGGCGGCGGCCGTGGCAGAGCCGCGTCTCGTGGGACGCGCGCTGCCAGCCTCGCCACCGCTGTCGGGTCGTGTGTCGCGTGTCGTGACGGGTTCGGGACGGTTCCCGCTTGCGCCGCGAGGCTCGAGGAGCCCGCGCCGCTAACGAGACGTGGGGCCCGGGCGCCGCGACCCGGCCCGTGACCGCGACGAGCCGCCGCTCCCCGTCCTCGCGGTTCGTCGCCGAGCGCCTCCGATACGGGCTATTGATCGCGTCGCCACGTGTGCCGGATGTATAATTGTCGGCCGCCGTGGGGGCCGTGCGGTGAATGTGCCGTGAAACCCGGGACGAAGACGAGGCTGCCGGGGCCCCATCGTCCTCCCGCTTGTGACGCGTGGGGGATTTCCCGCGACGAGCCGATTGACTGCGGGGCTGTGTGGAGTCAGCGTGCCGATCGAGTTTGCTAAACGCACAGCATGAGCCTCACATCCGGGCCTCACACAGCCTCGTCTTGGATCGGTTCTAACTTTCCTCCCGTGAACGTTCCAACCACCCATTCTCCGGTTCTCCTCGTCGGCGAAGATTCCAGCATCATTGCGGAGTGCGGGTAGGGCGTGCGGCTCGTCCCCTCGCGACACCGGGAGCCGAGCGGAGCCCCGGCCGGTAGCCCGCGCGGCGCCCCGCGGCTCTTTGATGGAGATGTCGCGATGTCCTCTGGCGCGCCGCCCGCTCCCCGCGCACCGCCTCTCGCCGAGCCATCGGGACAATTCCGCGTGGGAATTAGGAGCGGGGTTAATGCCGAACAGATGATGACACCCGAGGAAATGGCAAGTGAAAAATTGAGACCCGGAGAGTTGGAAAGGGCACGCGGGGAATAGAGCTCCGAGCGGTGACAAAGGGAGACGGAGGAGACCTCCGGAGGCCACCGGGCCGCTCGCTGCCGCGCGGCCGATATTGCTCCTGCCCTTTTCAAATCACGAGCGCGGGCGAGTGTTCATCACGCCGGCTCGCCGCGCCGTGCCAGCAACCCCCACGCCACGTCACCGCCACTTTCATGCGAGGAATGTAAGCGCGGGTAATCCTTTGAAGGCCGCGTCTACACCGCGCCAGCGTGACTTTGCTATTTGGCTAAACCCTCCTTAATGAGGACTCGAACGCGGCCAGCGTGCGCCGCGTGCATTCGCCGCGACGTCACCGCCACGTAACCGACTGTCACGAATTCGAACGGGAAGGACGCGCATTACGGATAAGCTCATTTTACAAACGATAAGCTCACGTTACCGCTTCTCGCCACACAGCCGCGTTTTGTTGTTCGACTAAATGAAACGAAAATGCATCAGTAAGGATGGGGCCGCTAAGCTTGATGAATCCGTCAGGTTGCATGATTGCTGTGAGCGAGTGTAGCTGCAGTAACTTACACGGAGCCGCACGCTTAGTGGCTTCGCTCAGTACATGCAAACGAGCAATGCGTAGAGCAGGAATCATGAATCGTGAGCCACAGCACACCGGCGCTCAGACTGCCAGCGCCGCAGCCTCTCCCGGAGACAGCGTCTCCCAGAGATGACCTCTCTGCCACAGCCTCTCCCGGGAACGGCCGCCACCCTCACCCCCCTCCCCCGGCCACCGCCACCCCGCGGTGTCCATAAATCTATCCGTACAGCCACTTCCATCTGCACCGAGCCGGTTCCCTGGGCCGGCGCTGCGATCCATCCTTCTCCTAATTACTCTGTTAGCACCAGCTGGTGACGTGATTCCGTGCCGGGTGACTGGCCCATTAATATCGGTCGCGTTGGCCGTGCCCCCAGGAGCCGGGATTGAACAATGGGGCACTTTGGTCGGAGCAGAATGTCAAGTTTGTCCTTTTCCCCCGAGGCAGAGACTTTCATTGACCTTCCTGAATTCCACAATAATTGGACGGGGCCGCTGAGCTCCATGTATAGATCAGGCGCGGGGAGGAGGCAGCCCGAGGTGCCGATCGTGACCCGTCGCACCCTCGGCGCCCTCACCACCCTCACCACCCTCACCACCCTCACTGCCTCACCGCCTCACTACCCTCACCACCACCCTCACCACCCTCACCGCCCTCACCGCCCTCACCACCGCCCTCACCACCACCGTCACCACCACCGTCACCACCCTCAGCACCACCGTCACCACCGTCACTGCCCTCACCGCATCACCACCATCGCCGCTGCCACCGATGCTCTGTGCAGCACTGAGCAGGAACCAAGAGGAGTCGCCGGAGCGGCCGCATAATTGTCCCTTGTCGGCGTCCCCCGGGGACGAGGTTTCATTTCGGGCGCCGCGCCAGAGATTGCATATGGGGCCGCCGCGTGTCACGATCAAGCGTGCATTACGTCACGGCGATCGATCATTTTTAAACAAGATGAGGGTGATTGTGTTGTTTGCACGATGCTTTGTGGCGAGATTTTACACGAGATATAAATTGAAAAGTAAATGTTTGCTTTGTCAGGCAGGGTGGCGCAGTGGTAACACTCGCACCGCACAGCAAACAGGGGCTGGGTTGCAATCTCCACTCAGGCGCTTCTCTGTGTGGACGTTGTATGTTCTCCCTGCCTAGGTTTTCTCCGGGGTTTCCGGTTTACTTTCATAGCCAAACACATATGTAATTTGTATTGACTATTATGCTTATGTAGATATTCACGGCTCGATGTATGAGAATTGCTCTCCATAGCTGCTCTTTCGGGATAGCCGTGTCGAGCGTTCCTTCTCTCTCTTTTGCGACGTTTCGCCTCTCACGTTGGAGCCATCAATCAGGCGGTATCGACCATTGCTGAAAAATTACCTGCAAAATACTCAATTAGGATTACACACAGTAGCATTATCGCCGCTACTGTCATAGATTTATAAAAAAAACCAACCCCTGACGCGTATACATTCTAGCAATCGTTTGATACGTATATTCTGTACAGTTTTCCTTTCGGGGGTTTTCCTTCAGAAGACGCATTCTCAACGGGCTGTCGCTCGATTTAAACAAAGCAACGGCTGTGTTTACATCAATGGCCACGATCATCAGCATCCACGAGCCAGGTGCGCTCCTGCTGGGATATCAGCCAAATTGGGCTTCGCCCCGGGTCCTCAGAGGCACGCATGTAATAATAATGACACCATTTATAACGCGCCGTCGCGCAAAATCCCACGCCTGGTCATGGACGCGACACGGATATGGAGGCGTAGCGAGGAAATTACAGAGTGGGGGGGAGTTGGCCAGGCGGTCAGCCGGCGCCAACCCGCCAGAAATAGCGTCCTATATATTATGATGTTATCGGCCAAGTAATGAATGAGTGAGGTTCTGTTTATGAGTGTAGGTCATGTGAAAAGGTGTGTAAGTGAAGTGCACCCGTCGATATGCCGGAGCAAACGAGTGAGCACATGCATAACTTACCTCAAAAGATGGCACCGACGTTTCGCTGACATTCCAGCCAGCATCATCAGGGACTCAGAGAGGAGTCCCCAAATAACACTGGTCATGAAAGCCTTCGAGTTAATTTTAATGAATGAGTGTTCTTTACTTGCGGGCGGAAACCGGAGAACCTGGAAGAAACCCACGCAGAACAGGGAGATAGACCACACAAACTCCACACAGAAAGGCACCCGAAGCGGGAATCGAACCGCCTTGGGCAAGACCTTCTTTCTTTGAGGCGTAGATGCTACCGCTGCATAGACACCCTGTGTTACAGATCATGTAAGCGGATAATGCGTTTCACAACTAGTTTGTAGCCTTAACAGTTTAAATATTGGAAGTGATTTTCCGGGACACGCAGCGGTGCGCGTGAGGTGGAACGGAGGCATTTCATTTGGGATCTTGTATCTACTCGGGGTCGCAGGCTAACGCTCGCGGGATCGAGACCACACATCTAGGATGCATAAATCAAAATAAGCACGTTAAATTAAACATGCTGTAGCGCATTACTCAGCGCCGTGAGAGGACAGTGAGAGGACAGTCGGGTCACGGAGAGACGAGCTTTGGAGCCAGGATTCACTCCAGTGGAGACGCAAAAAAACATTCGTTTCCGTACTCATTAATTGTCTGAGTATATCTTAATGTATAGGGGACCGCAGAGCTTGGGCGATTGTTGGCAGCGGCTCACCGCCTCACCATGCTCACCATCCTCACCACCTCACCATCCTCACCACTTCACCGCACTCACCACGCTCACCACCTCACCACCCTCACCAACCTCACCACGCACACCACCTCACCACCCTCACCAACCTCACCAACCTACCCCACGCTCACCACTTCACCACCTGACCGCACTCACCGCACTCACCACCCTCGCCATCCTCACCGCCTCACCACCGTGGCGAGGCCGAGCTGGCGGTGTGGCCCGCGCCGCCTCCTCGTTGAGAGCGGCTGTCCGGCCGGGGCGGCCTCATGAATCCCGCGCGCGTCACGTGCCGCGCGTCGTTAGCGTCGCCCCCGCGGGATCGTGCCGGGGATGGATTACCTCTAATGGGAACGCTCCCATTAACCTTTCAAACCGTAATTCTCAAACACGATTTGGGCCGAAAACTGAATAATAATAATATGAGTTTAAAAGCAAAAGATTTTCAAATTACAACACATATGTGTTTAACTCTGGGGGGTTTTGTAAGCGAACGAAGGAAAATATGAAAATATTAATAAGGCTCATTTCTCCGCGAGTGGATGCGGCGCCGCGTGGAATCCTGGCGCACCCCGGGGCGCCGCCAACACCCGGGTTTGTGGCGACTGGTGGCGCGGTGGCGGCCCCACCGCGGCTGGACGTCAGAATGGCTCCCTGGCTCCGCGACGCTGCGGGCGCGTGTGCGGTGCCGTGACGCGCTTGTCCCGCGCGGCACCTCGCGGTGGCCGGCTGGGGCGGTGTCTCCCCAGGCGGCCATGCCGAGCGGCGCCGGGACACGGTGACCGGGCCGCGCTCCTCGGCAGGGCCCACACCTCTCCCGCGATCACACCGGCGCCGGTCCGGTCCATTTACCGCACCCGACGAAAACATAAAGAATGAAAATTGCGTTTGTTTTGGCATCTAGCGCAATTACAGCATCCATTTTGTAAATGAAACGCCCAGAGCTTCGGCGAGGTGCTTTTCACTTTGCCTGGGTTACCCGTCAGAATGTGCGCATTATGCAGCGGCATTTTTCTTTCAAATGACCTCTTCATATCAAAGCTATTTGTAAACGCGGGTTTCTCTCTTTTCCTTCTGCGGCGGCTTGGCACGTCAGTTTGTCCTCAAGCCGGTTCGACGCGTTGGTTATTTATTTATTTGTCTGTATTGACATTTCTTCACAAGGTGAAAACCCATCGACGCCGCGAGTCTGTTTGAAGGCGTCCCACTGTGCGGCGCAGCATGCATTATTTGCGAAACGCCTGCCTCGCGCTCCGTCACGGAGCAGACCGAATGATCCGCGTGAAAACTGTCATTTAAAAGTTTATCTCGGCGGCAGGAGCGAGCGTCGCTCGGCGGTTCACTCCGCTGCCGGTATCATCGTCAATGGGGCCGCGTTCGTCGCGTAGCTTCGTGCCGCGTAAAGACACTTGTGGCTCCATCATCAGATGTTGATAAATGTTGTGAAGCCGCCGCATTAGGGACGGAAACACGATTCTCCGCTGCGCCCGAAGCCGCGGTGGAAGCTCGCGGAGCTATTTTTATTCCCACATTTTTCTCTCGCAAACATGATGTACGGCACCGCCGTCGTTTTCCGCTCCGCGGTGCGAACTTAATACCGCCGCTCCTGCGCGCGTGCGCGTGTGTGTGCGGGGCGCGGACGTGACTGTTTCCTCTGATAACGCGCAGCGTTTCACGGTGTGATAAACACCCCAACAGCTCGCGAACGGTTGTGCACAACTGGTCGGGTGCAGCAGCCATGTTTCTTAATAAAGCGCAGAGCGAGTGTGCGGCGGGTCGCGCCTTCCCGGAGCGGTGAGGCCGGCTCCCAAGGCCCGCGCGGGTCTCCGAGGCTCGCGGTACCGCGTGAGGCCCCGCGGCCACGACCAGAGGCGAACCCCTTCTGCTGATACCGCGTAGATGGTGCGGTTAGCGCGCCGCCGCACCGCCGCATCTCCTTGCGGGGGTCATTCAAACAGAATAAATGAATCATTTCATTTGAATTTAAATGAACTGCCGACCGAGGTCCTCGGGTCATCATTGAGAGCGAAGACGGCGGCGCCGCGAGGCGGTCCCGGCCGGGGATCCCCTCGCATGCCCCGCTCTCTCTCCCGCGGACAGGAGTCAAACCCATGTTTCCGCAGACGTCCTAGGAGGCTCTGCTTCGGGGCTTCCGTCCGCGTGTGCCCCCCGCGGCCCCCCGCCGCCCCCACCCCGCCCCCACGGACGAGATCGCTGTCGGCGGTCGCCGCCGGCGGAGAGAGTGGTACAGTCAGGGGATGGGATTTCAGGTGATTAATCTAGAAAGCCGGAGCCCGAGAAGTCGGCGCGTTTGTGTCTCACGTGCCGCTGCTTAACTTCTATCGCTGCTGTCTGAACTCGTGACCCCGTCTCGGGCGGCCACCAGAACCGGCGAGAAGAGCTGTTAATTGAGGTGTCCTCTGGGCTCAGCCCCTCATTTGCACGGCTGTCAAGGTGGTCCACGGGAACGGAACAATTACCCTAACGCACTTTTCACTGCCACGAACCGGCACCGAGAAGTCTGAAACTCCGGGAAATAAAAAAATGCATATCTTGCTCATGCCGTTGGATGACGATATATTTTAGGATCAGAAGCCTCATGCAGTGACGGGCGGGGCAGAGTGGACAGGCGCGCGCGTTCCCGGGTCGCAGACGGACCCCCTCGTTTCTCAAGTCTTACTGGGAAACGGGCCCGAGGGCCGTGCGGTGAACGTGATTATAATAATTATAATGTATAACGTGCCGCGTGCATTCGTTCAATGTCGCAGGTATTTGTTCGAAGAGAGAATGATTCAGAGGTGCAAGGTAACCGCAGAGAGGTCGGGGGAAGGCAGCCACGCGGTTAGCCATAGAGAATCGGAGAACCCGGAGGAAACCCCCGCAGAACAGGGGGAGAACACAAACCCCACAGAGAAAGGGGCCCAATAATAATAATAATAGCAATTTATAGAGCGCCTTTCACCCGAGGGTCGCAAAGCGGGAATTGAACCGTCTCGGCCAGGACCTTCTTTCTGCGAGGCGCAGATGTTACCCCTGCACAGCCACCCTGCCATGGCCCAAGGTGCTGCGGCGGAACCCAGCTGGGCGGGTTCCGCAGCCCCCGCCGCCCCCACAAGACTTTGAAGAGTCGCGGTGGAACCCATTAGCGGAAACACAACTTGAAACCGCACCTGGGGTGGTGCCGGGATGGGACCGGGCGCCGGGTTCAAAGGGCCGCAGGGGGATGTGGGCAGCCGGCGAGAGTGAGCGTCGGGTCGGATCACATCCCGAGAAAGCGATCCCAGATGTCCCTGTGCTGCCGCGAACGAAGTTTCACAACTCAAACCTTTCGGTGCCGAGGCTGCAGGCAGGCCTGCCTGGAGGCCGCGGGAAAAGGGCCGATCTTATAAGGGCCTCAAACGAAAGAGGGCTCCACATCCAACCTGTATTGCAAGTTAACAACGGTGCCCGCCGTATCAATCTGCCCGCAGCCTCGCGTCTCTAGCAGCGCGCCTGCGTGGCCTGCGTGGCGGGTTCCAGGGCCCGTGACCCACATCACGGAGCGGATGTCGAGCGAGGCTCGGGGGTTGCGGTGAGGGCCCCGCACGAGCGAGGCCACCGTTGCAGGAGGTCGCGTTGGCCCGAGCCACCGGGCGATGCTAGCTTCCTGCGTCCCTCAGCAGCGATGCCTCCCGCCGCAGCCACGGGCGGTGCCACACAGCGATGAGCGCAGGGGCTGGACGATGCCACAGCAGGGGGTGGGGGGTAGGTCCGGCTCTCGCTCCTCCCGCATGGGGGCCCGTACAGCTGTGGGGCGGAGGGCCCCGTCACAGCCTCTTGGTCACTCTGTGGGCCCGCCGATTGGGGCGCGGGGGGCCAGCCTTGTGTTGAGAGCCGCCATTCTCAACCGGTGGGTCGCGACCCATCAGTGGGCCTTGAGCGCCACCTGGCCGTCCGTGGAGACCAGACGCGAGTGGGCCACGTGGGCCGTGAGGTGCAGCTCGTGTCTACCGCGGAGCAACCTGGCCAGATGCCTCTTATGAAACAGGCGTCAAGCGGAACCCTTAACGAATGATTTCCTAAATCCAGACATCAACGCGCCGCCTCGCGTGTGTCTGAGCGTCTTCAGTAACGGTCACTGGATCAGGGGGCCGCTCGCCATTAACATGTACGGCACGGCGGCGGCGGCGGCGCGGATGAGTCTAATGGGGACATCGCGCGCGTCACGTAATTAGGCACCGGGCGCTGTCGTGGAGGGGAACACAATTCGGCACGAATGCTCGGCTCTCCGCAATGTCACTTACGGCATTAAAAACGCATTACGCCTGTGTTATAAAGCGTCGTGAGCCGAGCTCCGCTTACAAACGTGCGCATAACGCGAGACCCGGCGATTCATCACGGACATTCACCACGGACATTCACCGCGGAGATTCATCACGTGGATTTACAGCCTTCGCGCCGAGCCGGCACCGGGGAGGCAGCCCGCGCGCCCCCCGCTCTCGGCCTCCGACCGCGCGGGTCGAGTTACCACCGGCACGAAGGCGCCTTAACCCCACCGCGTCCCGGGCATCACAGTCACGCGGCGTGTGTCCGCGCGACGCCACGGGGAGGCCGCGCGGCAGGAAGCCCCTCTCGGGACGGGGGCGCTAGAGCTGATGAGTGGGAGGCAGGATATGAACAGCTGAGCAGAGTGAACCACCTGGCTGGTGCCGGAGAGGCGTCGCTCATTCGAGGCAGTCCGCGCGCGTCGCGCCGTCTCGGTGACAGACCGGGGCTCCTCGCAGGAAGCGACGCGGCTCTGTGTGGGAAGCTCTCGAATCCGTGCCAGGCAGGGTGGCTATGCAATGGTAACATCTTCCTCCTCACAAAAGGTTCTGCCCGAGGCAGTTCGATCCCCACCTCGGGCGTCTTTCTGTGGGGTGTTTGTGTGTCCTCCACCTGTGCTGCGTGAGCTTCCTCCGGCTCCTCCGGCTTTCTCATTATATATAGGAAGCAGTGTCTGACGGGTTGGTGCCGGCTGACCGCCTGGCTTACTCCACCCTTCTCTATGGTTTCCTTCGCGCATCTTTATCCGTGTCTCGTGCATGACCAGGTGTGGAATTAGCGCGCGTTATACATTGTGTTATAAATTGTATCACTATTATTATTCCTCCCACAATTAAAAACACTCTAATTAATTGGCCGATTAATTGGCCGATAACATCATATTATTTACGACGCAGTGGCTGGCAAATGTTGTCTCCGGCTAACTTCGTGGCAGCCTTCCCCCCACCTCTCTGCAGTTTCCTCGCGTCTCTGATTGGCTCTCTCTTCGAATAACGTCGACACTGAGCGAATATGCACGGAGTCGCGTTCAACATTAATTTATTGATTGTCAGAAATTGCTTAATCCTGTACAGCGTTGTGGTGAGCCAGAGCCTATCCCGGCAGTCAGGGTGCAAGGCAGGGCTATACCTAGGATAAGACGCCAGTCCATCACAGGGCACCGGGGGCAATTTAGTCCGCAGGCCAATTAACCTATGCAGCAGCATGTCTTTGGACTGTGGGAGGAAACCGGAATGCCCGACGAAAACCCACGTGGACAAGCACATTATAATTAATAGAATGGTATAACAAAAGCATGCATTAGCGTGACTTGCGGATTGATTATTCATCACGGCTGTCTGCCCGGGACTGGCTGCGGGCTGGGAGCGGCCGAGACTCGGGGAGGCAGCCTCGGGGCAGGAACGCGTTAAGGAGCCGCGCTCCGGGATTGCTAACACGGCCAGAGTGACTTCAAGGGCGCCGAGAAAATGAGTTGTAATTCTCAACGAAGAACTAACCGCGAAAACCCAATCCCCGGCTCAGAATGAAGGGCATGAGGCCTGGGAAAGGATCGCAAATGCCTTGCAAAAAAATCAATTCCAAGGATTCGTATTACGCCGTGAAGTCGTATTCGCGAGGCGGGCTGAGACGAAAGGACACCGCTAAGCTCCGCGCCGCTGTAGGGGGCCCGAGGTGATTAATGCCCGTGACTTTGCGCCGGCCCGCGTGCCCGGCGCGTCCACGCAGCCTTTACCCTCCTCGCTTCCCAGCCACACGAGTGCATTTTTTTCACCAAAACTGAGCAGAAGGCAGTTAGTGGCAATTTGCTTTGCTGAAATGTCACATGCTTTCCGCTGATATTTCACACGTTTCCCCTGCGACTTCGGAATAGATTATATTCCGCGCGCTTTTCGTGAAACGGGTTCATACAGTACACCCCCCTCCCCCCGCAATTGCACACACTGCGGGTGGTGCTGTGGGGAGCGGTGGTGCAGTGGTTAGCGCGCTGCCGTACGGCCCCAGCCACCCGAGTTCGATTCCCGCTCGCAGCCAACACCAGTGATGATTATCTGAACCGGTCATGCGCCTCCCTTAGGTCGACTCAACCTCGAATGAGTACATGGTGCGGTCCCTAAACGTCATCACTGGGGAGACAAAGGCGGCCAGGAGTGGTGCTGGCCACCCACCCGTTTGTATGCTGTGCTGGGCTTTGTAGATGTTAGCTAGCAGCACTTGGCCTTGCCGGATGTCAAGGTTCTACGGGGGACCTTTGTCTTGCAGGGCGGCGACCCCTCGGCAAGGATTATCCGATTCCACGTGGCGGGTCGTGGATGGCCCGGCACACTGGAAACTAGCACGGTCACAAAGAGCCCCTTGTCTCACTAATAATAATAATAATTAAATTTATATAGCGCCTTTCACCCGAGGGTCACAAAGCGCTGCACAAGGGCCACGAAGAGGTCGGCATGTCAACAACGAAAGACGCCAATCTCACAAGACCCGAGTAACACAACATCCCTGTGTTACGTGGAACTCGGGAGCGGTGCGTGATGTCGACAGCCCCGCTTCACGCCCTGCCTGTGTCAGCCACCAGCGCCTTTGGCACATTGGGGGTCAGCGGTGCAAGGTGTTGGGCCGTGAGAGATTGCATCCCCCCTGCTTGGGCTTTGTTCCTGCGGATACATGAATGCGCCAATTGGTGCTGTATACTTTACATACATTCGCCGAAAGGATGTCCCTTCGCTGTCAGTGAGCACCTGTTAAGGGTGGCACTGAACAGCTTTGCCATACTCTTAATGATTCATTGCTGCCAATCACGTGCCGCCCATCAGCCGCGATGGCAGCAGCCGTGTTTGGAGAAAGGACTTCCCTCCCCAGCCCCACCTCCATCTCCTCCTTCTCTCCACGCTCTCAGCTCGCGCCACTCATATTTATTCAGCAGCTTAAGCTAAGCGTCGTGGGCGCCGTGAGTAGAATTCGTCTCAAGAGGTGGGCAAGTGGGAATAGATATCTTGTGGCTTCCTCCCATCTCCCTCCCGCAGCCTCCCTCCCGGGGCGATGCCTGCAGCATCCCCGCAGCCCGCGCAGCCCCCGCAGCCTGCGCAGCCCCAGGGAGCGCGCGCTCTGTCCAAACAATGTAATTTCACTCCAGCAAATGCTGCGGTAACCGAATCTGCCCATTCCCCATAATCATCTAATTATATTACATTGGAAACTCTTATTTGCATAATTGGTTTGAGTGAAATACTCTGGGAGTTTCAAGGCATCCCTGCGGAGGGGAGGCGGCGGGTGAGCGCCGCTCCACGCGAGCGCTCCGCTTCAGGGAGCGAGAGCGGCTCCAGGGAAGACCTCCCGGCCCCATGGCCCTGCGGCGTGGCGCAGTGGGGCCAATAGGCGCTCGCTAACCGCGCACGGCCCTCGCGGGGCGACGCCGGGTCCCGCCTGTGCTGTGAGCGGCGCGATCTCTACAGCGCCGACACATCCCACGGACAATGCGCGCTCGTAGACACTATTGTTGTTATTCCGATTGCGCGCGTTTAACCAGGAGCGTCTCGAGACCCGTCGTGAGGGTGACGCCGCTAATGCGTCACAGCGGGCGGCGACAGGCGCCGCGCGTTTCCAAATCGCGCCGTTTGCGAATACATCGTCACGTTTTCACCGCGACGCCGCCACGCCATGGCCTACTTTCCACGAACGTTCACTGCGAATTGAAGCAGACGGTGCGGATCGGCAATAATTACACGACTGCAGTATTGAGCAGGGCGGCCTTGCGGATTGGAACAACTAACCTCTGCACGAACCCCGCCGGGCCGCGTCACCGCTGCCCGACGCTGCAGGGTGTCAATGCAGGGTGTCTATGAAGGGTATCTACGCAGGGTGCCTATGCAAGGTGTCTACGCAGTCGTAACATCTGCACCTCACAGAAAGTCCTGCACGAGGCGGTTAGATTCCCACCACGGGTGCCTTTCTGTGTGGAGTATGTGTTCTCATCCTGTTGTGCGTGGGTTTCCTCCGCGTTCTGCGGTTTACTGCCGCAATTGAAAAACACTCATTAATTAATTGGCCGATAACATCATAACATGCAGGACGCAGTGGTTTGCTGGTTGGCGCCGGCTAACTGCCTGGCTGCTTCCCCCCCCCCTGCAGGTTACCTCGCGTTTCTGAGTGATTATCTCCGAATTCTATTTATAATAATGTGCGTGTCCGCGTGGGTTTTCGCCACGGGGCAATCCGGTTTCCTCCTACAGTCCAAAGACATGCTGCTGCATAGGTTCATTGGCCCGCGGACTAAATTGCCCCGGTGCCGTGTGATGGACTGGCGTCCCATCCTGGGTTTAGCCCTGCCTTGCGCCCTGTGTCTGCCGGGATAGGGTCCGGCTCACCGCGACCCTGTACAGGATTAGGCGGTTTCTGACTATGGATGGATAATGTGAGTGATGACGGCGCTGACTGTCGTGTGGGCCACGTTTCGGGGTCTGATCGACATCGCTGCACGGCCGCTGGTTGCCGCGAGCGCCCCCGCGTGACGCCCGGAGGAAGGCGCCGGGGTGACGGGAGAAGCCACGCTGGCGTCGGGAGGAGGGAGGGTGAGGGATTCTTGTGTCCAAGATGATGCTTCAAACGTGGGAGGCGAAACGTCGCGAAGGAAAGAGAGACGGAACCGTGAGTGACACGGCTGTCACGGGAGAACAGCCACCGAGACCAAGTCTCCTCATACATCGAGCCGTGACACATCAGTACAAGTACCTATTGTCCGCGCTCCGTGCCCCTGTCAGAATGGACGAGCTCACTGGGTCTCCCCGGCCCAGCTCCCCCGACTGCCCATTCTCGGTATTGAAATTCAGAGGGATTTTCATTAATTATTATTCTTAGTTTCCTTGCAGCGGTGAGAAAGGAGCTCAATTAAGCTGGTGTCAGCCACTATTCAGCGGATCTCTCTTTAAACAAAGGTGCTCATTACGCGGCGCGGACAGCCCAGAGGGCGCGGGGCGCTCCTCAGCCTCCAGCCGGGGAAACCCCACAGGCCCCGCCAACGGGTCCTCCAGCCTCCTTGCTCCATCCTGGCTGCTGCCCCCACCCCCTCCTGCTCCACCCGCTGTCGCTCCACCCCCTGGCGCTCCACTTCGCGTGTCCGTGGCGGCCCTGCCACTCATTGTGACGGGGTGGCGTGCCCGGGCTCCCCGCTGCACGAGGGGAGCGGTGGCGTAGTGGTTAGCGCACCGACATTCCAACCCGCCAGGCTCGGTTTCATTCCAGGCCACGGATATTTGTCTGAACCGACATGGTTTAAGCCATAGTGGAGTACCTGGCGGGATGGGTATCCATCGGTTCTGGCCACATCCATTGTTTATGAAACAGAGTGACCTAGATAGGTGCCTGTTAACAGCACCGGCCCCAACGGTACGGCGTGTAAACATTGCTACTGGGGAGACAAAGGCGGCCGGGCGTGGTGCTATCCACTCACCACCTCGCATGCCGTCCTGGCCTCTGTAGGTGCTCGCTAACAGCACTTGACCTTACAGGCTATACGGGGGTCTTTGTCTTTGTGGTACACGTGTGTTGTGGTGAGCATGTGTTGCTAACGGATGTAAGTGGCCTTGCTGCGTGCATGAATATAATAACCATCACTTACCGCTGAAGCGCCACCACGGTAAATTCACTCCGTGTGTGGATTGTAAAAATTAAAATTGCTTGTAAGTTCCACCTTCAGATTTATTCCCGTATAACAATGCTGAGTGCCATTTTATTTCCATGAATTGTACGCGATTGAGCGAGAACAGTGCGTTTAAATGTGGTAACATTTGTTACACGATCTAATATTGAGGCAGGCTTAACATTTATGCCATTCTAATTGGATGCTGTGAGTGAAAAAAGCCACAATGATTCACATCGCGCCAGCACTCGGCGGCATCAGCAGCGCGCCCCCCTCAACCCCACAGCGCCCGAGGGCTGCTACCCCCCACCCCCACGCCTCGCTCCTCCACTATCACAGTAAAAAATAACGCGAAAGCTGTAATGAGCGCATGAATAATTAACCAGAGGCAGCCTCGCGCCGCATGGCCTTGGAGTCTAGTCCTGATCTGACCAATCCTGCCTCCGTTTCGTTTCGCGGCGCAACGCCTCCTCGCTTTGATTTCTACTTTGCGCGACGGGGTCACTGCCATGCTGGGGGTTGTCTCGGGGCCTCCCCGACTTGCGCTGGGGGCCCCCTCGTGGTCATTTTGACCCTGGCCGAGACCGGCACCCGAATGCCACGGGGGTCACGAGGTCACGGCTCCGGTCCTGCTCTCAGTCCGTGTCATCTCAGAGTGTCGGGTGGGCTCACCGCGGGTGTGGCCCCGCTGTGGCGCGTGTCTCACTGGGCCCGTGCCCGGCTCGCGGGCCACCCGTGTGGCTCCTGCCGTGCGAGAGCCGGCGCAGGGAGCCCCGTGAAGGAGCCGCCGGGCAGAGGCTCCCGCACGAGGCGGCGCGATGCGGTAGCAACAGCGTCTCTCGCCTGAGCCCGTGGGGGGCAAGGAACATGAATGCTGCATGGTAATTTAGACGTTTCCTCCAATACTAATGCGGTTTGATAAATGTATAATTAGCACATGTTTCATGGTCTCAACAGTTTCACTTAAAATTGTTAGCGTTATTTTCATCACAGTAGCAGTCACACGCAGAGGCTGCTCATTTGGCATTAATCAGACGCTCGCGGTGCCCGGCTCTCTGCACTCCCGTTCGCATCCGCTGTCACATCTTTACAAACCTACGGTGGCGAGTGAAGCACTAAAACAAGTTTTTTGGGGGGGAGGCTTTTATTAAATAAGTTCGAGTCGGCTCATTAAAACACAATGTTTTGTGCGCACAGTTCCGGTGTTATGCTAAATGCAATCGGCTAGCCATTAAATCATGCACAGCGGGCTCTTTGCGTCACTTCCCCAGACGCCGGGGACCAATTACTCGGTGGCGGCGGGCGGCGCGTGAGGACGAGGCGCCGCGCTCCCTGCGCCCCGGCCGCCGGTCGGTCGCCGCGCCGCACAGTTCCGGACACCACGGTTCGTCACGGTGGCCGCCTCGCTCATTCGTCGCGCCGCCGATCCGCGATCCGGGCTTCAACCGCCCGGGGTGGTTGTGCAGTGGCGACATCCGCGCTTTGCAGAAAGAAGGTACTGGCTGAGCTGGTTCGATTGCCGCCTCGGACGCCTTTTCTGCGTGGAGTTTACGTGTTTTCCCCATCTGGTTATGCGTGGGTTTCCTCCGGGTTCTCTGGTTTTCTCCCACATCTAGAAAACACTGGCCGATAACATCGTAATATATCGGACGCAGTGTTTGGTAAAAGTTTGAGCCGGCTGGCTGCGTGGCCGGGCTGGGCTAGCGGGAGCCGGGCTGGGAACCTCACACACACGTGGGCTGTGAGTCAGCACCGCGCACACACGGGCTTCGGCGCGAAACGGACTCCGCGGCGGCGGCGGCGGCTCGCTCAGCGCCCAGGCGGGGCCCGTGAACGCCGAGAGTGGGGCCGCAACCACGCCCTGGTAATGTCTGCTCATGGGCTCAGCCTCGTGTTAGTGGCCGGTGGCATAGTGGGTTATGGTTAGTGTTAGTGGCTGGTGAGATAGTGAGTGGGTAATGGTGTTAGTCTTAGTGGCTGGTGGGATAGTGGTTCATGATTGCCACTGCTGCCGTTTACTCGGAGCGGCGCTCAGAGCTGCGCATCCTCGGGTCCCTTTGAAGTCGGTGCAAAGGTATCGACGGATCAGCGTCGTTACGCTCACTGGCTTACAATGTCCTCGTTTAATCTGTCTTCCTGAAAGAAACTTTACAAAATAATGGATTACACAGTGAATCTTATTTGGGTCGATCTAACGCCCTCCACTGTCTATAAGGAGTTCCCTGAGAGACACGGGGAGGGAGGGAGGGAGGGAGGGGTGGACAGCCGGGAGGGTGAGTGACGCCTCTGACTGCGCTATGAACCCGGCAATAACCTGAGTTCAATTCCCGCTGGCGGTCAACTCAACCAGTCCTGGGCTCCCCTAGGTCGCTTAGCCTCAAATGAGTACCTGGTGCGGTGTGTAAAAACATCACCACTCGGGATGTGTCTGCGGCCGTGTGTCTGCCGCGTGTCTGTGACTGTGTCAGGGGAGCGGTAGCTCAGTGGTTAGCGCGTTGTACTACAAACCTGGCGACCCGAGTTCGAATCCCGCTCACGGCCAACACCAGTGACGATTTTCTGAACCGGTCCTGGGCCTCCCCTAGGTCGACTCAGTCTCAAATGAGTACCTAGTGCGGTGTGTAAACATCGCAACTAAGACAAAGGCGGCCGGGCGTGGTGCTGGCCCCCCAACCCCTCGTGTGCCGTGGTGGCCTTCATAGGTGCTCCCTAACGGCACTTGACCCTACGGTATGTTAAGGCTATACGGGGGGATCTTTGTCTTGTGACCGTGTGCCTGTGGCCGTGTGTGTGTGTGCCGCGTGTATGTGGCCGCGCATGCCTGTGCATTGATGCCGAGTAATGGCGGGAGGCCGGGGCCAGGTGCTGCAGTCGGCGCGGCTCGAGACGCTCACACCACTCGCCTGCTTTCAAACTCTCACCGCTGCTTATGAAGCAAATGCTCGGCTAAATATGCACCTGTGACGACAGGGTTACCGTGCAATAAGCAGCCAGCAGGTTTTAAAATCTACGCTAGCGTTGTCAAATATCTCACATTTAAACGCAAACCTATTCTTGATTTTGCAATTTACATTTTCGGGGCAAACGGCTCCTTTTCTTGTTATATTTGCAAAAGCAGAAAGGGGTTAATTCAGAATTCATAAGGAGCACAATCTTTTGATTTTAATAAAAACAGAAAATCCCGAGCAATGTTAAGTCTCGAAAAATATTAGCGGTGAAATTAACATCGGTGGCTTCTGGGAGTGCCTCAAGGGTCATCGTGTGAGGAGCCCCAGTGCACCAAGCAGCCAGGATTCGCCACGCGCCTCGCCACCCGTGACGGGCCACGGCTACTCACCCAAAACAAACAAACAAACAACCGTCTTTCGCCACTAAGTGGCGGTGACGTCACCACGTCGCCTGTGCCAGGCCACATGCACCCCGAGGCACCTCACCCACCATCCCCGACACTCACCACCCACCCGCACCGGCACTCACCCTCCCTGACACTCACCGCTCGCACCGGCACGGCGAGGCGCAGCCGCGCTGCCCGGTTCCCTGCAGATTCACGGGCGCGTCAAGTAATGGCATTAATAGATGTCTGCTTGCGAGGAAACACGATTTCCGAGCGCCGCGCGAGAGAGAGAGTGATGAAGCTGCCTCGGCGTCGATTCCCGGGAGGATTGTGGCTCCTAGAGGCGGCTCGGCTCGTTACACGAATCCCCTGCGTGCTGGCGCGGCACAAAGACAAAGATCCCCCGTATAGCCTCAACAGACTGTAGGGTCAAGTGCTGTTAGCGAATACCACCTATAAAGGCTAGCACGTCACACGAGGGTGTGTGCGATCTGCACCGCGCCCGGTCGCCTTTGTTTCCCCAGTGGCGATTTATTCCACACTCCTGCCAGCTACTCATTTCCGGCTAAGTCGACCTAGGGGATGCCCCGGACCGGGTCAAATATTCACCACTGTTATTGATCGTGATCGGGAATGGAACCCGGTTCGCCGGGTTAGTCGTGCGGCGCGCTCACCGCTACACTATCTCTACCCAACATACACTCACGCAGACATGCACACACGATAACAACAGCCGCCAGTCGCCACGAAGTGACGGTGACGTCCCCATGGCGCATGTGCCAGGCCAGGTGCCCCTTTAGACCACGTGAAGAGTCGAAGGCTCACGGACAGGGGGGGTTCACGGGACAGACTCAGGTGTTACTAGTTACCCGAGCTGGCCTACATTCACACACACATCGACAAACACGCCAACACACGCACACACGTGGTACTCAAAATCCATCCACTGCCCACTCGCTGATTAATCCGTTGATCCATCGGTTGATCTATTTCGTGCATTCGCAACGCTTCTGGGACGGCGAGCATTGTTTGAGAATCGCTCTCCATAGCCGCTCTTTCGGGATAGCCGTGTCAAGTGTCCCTTCCCTCTCCTTTGTGACGCTTCACCCCCCACGTTGGAGGCGTCATTGGGCGCTGAGAGCGCTTTATCTGCAGCGTGCCGTCTGACGCATCTGCACTGTTTGTTGATCTCACCTGCACCAGCCTGCTCGTCGCGTCGGGTGTGGACGGATAGAGCCCAATATAACTTGCGGATACAACGTAATGGTCGGGTTTCTTGAGGCAATGACACGAAGCCGACGGTCGATACGGGCAGCAGCTAGCTAGGTGCGCGGCCCAGCCAGCGAGCCGAGAGCCCGCCCCGCGACCGACCGCCCGCGCCACCTCCACACATTAGTCTTATCAGATTAGCGGGAGCGGTTCCGGCCCTAATGGCAATGTTCAAAACACGGGGACTATTAGTCACAGTCTAACATCAATTACCCCGGAATTGCTCTGAGAAATAAATGGAGGAAAACCGCGGTGTCGCACCAGACCAGTGTGAATTACTCGGGATTAAACCGGCACGGCTGCACCGAATTGTATTTAACAACCGTGGGCATATTTGTAATGAGTGTGGAGGAGAAATGTTTGCGCTGCGGGGAGACCGTCTTGTTTCGGGACAGAGCGGAGGCCGGCGCTCCTGACGGGGGGTACAGGCAGCCTGCGTGACATTATGAGGAGGATATTTACCAAGGGTCGCCGAGGAGAGTCACAAAACACCAAGCGGCCAGCCACAAATGGCGCGGTTATTGGAAATGATATACATTTTCACAGCTCGATGTGTATGAGAGTTGCTCTCCATAGCAGTTATTTCGGGATAGCCACTCGACACAGCCGTCCCGAAATAACAGCTATAAAGGCGCTATTACATTTGTGATAAATAGATAACAGTTGCGAGGAAACACGATTTCGACTCTGAAGCATTTTGGGTAAGGGTGCACATTACATGGTAAAGCATATTTAAATATCAATTAGCTTGTATCGAAAACAATTTTATGAATGCTTTGCCTGTGTTAAAACACACTCGTATTTTGACGTAGACCTTCACCGCTATAGCCTACTGATGACGTTGTGTGCCTGCGAGGGGAGGGCGGATGCAAAGAGGGAGCGGAGGTCGAGGCCAGTTTGTGGCGCTTTGATTATTTGATCTGAAACTGACCCAGCTCATAAAATATAAGTTGTGCACCCCGAATGCGGGTGCTCAGTGTGGGGAGGTTCCGGATTCATCAGCGATCACGGGCACGTAGCGCGAATCGCGCCCCGAGCAGCGGCCCGAGGCGGTCTCCACCCGCGGCGGGGGCCTGGGCCGTGACAGGGTCCGTGGGCCTGCGGGTGGACCGTCTCCAGCGAGAACCCGTCCGGCCGCGCGTCTCCTCGGGAGCCCGGGCGCCCTACCTTACCGGGGCGCGAACCCCGGTCACCCCGCGGGAGGGGATAGGAGGCGGCGAGGCGCTCACTCGGCGCAGGAGGGGTTAAGTGCGGCCCGCCAGAGATCAATCACGGCCTATGAAAATGCCAAGGCTTGGCTTCATTTGGAGAGGGCAGGAATCCATCGTGAGGATGGATGGAACCGCGAGAGGGAGCAACTTTATCAAGGCAAAGAGATCACATTCATCACGGCAAATCAGCAGCACTGCATCACGCGGAGCAGCAGCTACAGCAGACGCGGCAGCATGGGCACCCCGAGGCCCCGTGCGTCAGGGAGCCACGGGGCGGCGGTGGATCTGCCGAAGAGCCCCGGGCAAGCGGTGGGGCTGCGCGGTGGTGGGAGCTCATCCAGCAGAGCGCGGCACTCGCTCAAGCGATGCTGTGGCGGGCCATTCGCCTCCGTTACGTGGTCGTCCGGCCACATAACTAGGCGCCTTCTGAGAGCGGATCGTTTCGGCAGCATTGATTCCAACGCAGACACGCTCTGGACTGAGTTCAACATTCAGTGTGTTGATGTTTGCACGGCTCGATGGATGCCGCTTCACCTCCAAGGTGGGAGGCGAAACCTGGAGGAGATAAGAGAATGAAGGTTCGCCACGGCTATCCCGAATGAGCAGCTCTCTAGAGCGATTATGACTCGTTGTCTCAGCGCGAGTGGGGACAGCCCCCGGCGGGAGAGGGGACGGAGTTTCGATAGGGGGCGGAGCCACACCTGAAAGGGGCGGGGTCACACGTGGAGGGGCGGGGTCACACATTGAGGGGCGGGGTCACGGAGAAGAGGAGGGAGAGCCGCAGTGAGGTGGGGGAGTTCCTCCTGTGTCTGAGAAAGCGGAGCAGGAGCTCTGGATAAAGAGTGCGCGTGACCATCCCGTTACACCTAGAGCGATGCTGGTGACTGCCAGACATTACAGGCGAGGACCCTCTGTGTGAGCCGGCCCGCATCGCGACTCGGCGTCACGTCAGAGCGCGAGGGCGCACGAGTAACAGCATCGGTACCCTGGGAGATAATCACTGGGAGATAATCATGACAGTAGTGGAGATGGTGTTGAGTGGAACTCTGAGTAACTCTCCACAGTCAATTCAGTAGCAGCTTTGGGCGCCACCCCCACACACTGAACCCACACGCCCCCACCTTCTCTCAAACAACTCAAGCGATCGCCACGCAATCTCTCTCCCATATCTAGGCCATCATTCCTCAACACTAAATGCTCCATCACTCACCATCACTCACGGCGCGTGGGTCAGAGTGCTTGGCTGGCTGAGATTCTCTGGCTTTTACCCTGGGTCTCAGCCACCCGTAGAAACTGGGTTCTCAAGTGACGCGAGGTGATGCTCTCAGACCGGTTAGAAATCGCTGCACTAAAAAAAGCCGGCACATTACATTGACTGTTTCTATGAATTTGGCTGAAATCCGGCTCCGAGGAATAAGACGGACTGCCTGGCACGTGATGAGCATGCCCATATGGCGGGCGGATCAGAGGTCACGCAGCAGTAGTTCTAGGATCCCCTTCTACGGGCCGTTGTCCCACAAACAGCGGGCAGGGGCTGTTGTCTAACAAACAGGGGGCACGCGGTGTTGGGGGCGGGGGGCACGTACCGCTCCAGTCTCCATCAGACCCATGTTGTGCCTTCTTTGTGTGAGACCGGGACAAGTTGCCCCCCCCCGTGAGTGGACCCACTGGCCCCAGAGGCCCGACACGACCCGTTCAGGGCCATTCCCGGACGGGAGCGCCGCCCTAATCGCCATAAGCACCCTAACGGCCCTAACCGCGCGCCCCTTATCTCGACTCTATCCGCGCTACTATCGCCCGTGCGAGGCGACGACGCGCCCGTCAGCGCACTGTGATCCGGCCGCATTGGCGCCAGACGGCGGTGTCGTTGGCTTGGGCGGCGACGTCGAGAGCGGCCCCGTGGCCACGTGTCGCTGTGGCGGCCCCGCGGCCACGTGTGTCCCGTGCGTGAGCGTGAACCCCGACTCCGCGACCACCGCGGTCGCGCAAAACGCGGATTCGGAACCGAGGCGGCGAGTGCATTCATCTCAATAATCGGCAGCCGCTCTCCTTACAAAACACAAAATCTATCAGCGGCGCCGATCGATGCTATAAACACTGGATTTGGGATGCGTGCAGTCGGGACGGGGTGAATAAAATAACTCTGCTGTAACATGATATCGACTCTTTGTCCGTCTGACAGCTTCTCACATAAAACCCCGGCCTTGAATGGCGCGGACGTGAATCGAGACGTGAGCGCCGCCGTCTCGCCAGGGCCGTCGCTCTGCGGGAGAGAAACGAGCGCCGGGGGCCCAGCGCCGGCCCGTCTCCCGCGCGAGGGCCGCTCGTGGTGTCGCCGCCTCCGTTCTTCAAAATGTGGCGCAAGTTGAGACCCCGGCCGGGGGAACGGAACCGAAGTCGGGTATTTCACCCCGGCGCCGAACGGAGGCGCGCGGAGTGCGGTGGAGTTCTCCCGGCACGTTTGGAAGGGGGAGTCTCTGATGGGTCACGAGTGCGCAAGGTGAGGTCGCGCCTTGGAGGATGCCTGCCTCTCGCCGAGATGCGAAATTGGGTAAAACTACGTTTTTATTGCCGAAAACTACGGGGCTCCAAGCAGGAGTCGGAATGGATTTCGGGATAGCCGTGTCACTGTGTGTTCCTTCTCTCTCATTCGCGACATTTTTCCTCCCACGTTGGAGGCATCATCGGTCGTTGTGAACTTTTGGACTAATTATGAAACGTGTTCTCACTGAGTGTAAAAACCACGGGGCTGACTGAGCCGCTCCACGGCGACGCTAATGGGATCAAACGGCGAGACACGCGCCACGACTTCCGCTACTGTTGCGCCCATGATTGATGTTGTGCGTGGGTGATGCATGAGCCAATCGGCTTTGGAACTCTGCCGCTCTCAGCCTGCGGAGGCCCCTTAGATCGGGCAGCGTTTAATCACTCAGTCCGTGTCACTTTCAATTCCACATCTTAATCCGTGAGCAGCGCGCGTTAATACGCAGGCGATGTGTGATTACAGGTGCCGTGTCGCGCGCCACGCGAACCACAGGCGTCGGTGTGAATGCGTGTGAATGGATGCGGATAGATGCGGAGACGGGTGCGTGCTGCTACGACCCAACGTCACCACAACGCGCGCGTCGTCGCCTGCATTAAGTAATGCGTCCGCGACAGTGAATGCTCTACGACAAGAGTCATCACTGAGAGCACTAACAAGATAGCGACGTTTCGGCGGAATTGCCTTCTTCAGCACGGGTTGAATTGTAAAACGCAAATCAGTGGGAGCGCACCGGGATCCGCGACCCTTAGGCAGTGGGGGTCGAGGAGTGCTCCCCCAGAAAATGTTGAGTTTATGACAAAGTATGTCCTGCTTTTCTATGACTAGTGAGATGTAAAATCACCATACGAGTTTAAGAGCAGGATAGCCTAATACGTTCCTTCTGGAATATTCCCTAATCCAGCGGTTCCCAACCTGTGGTCCGCTGACCACTAGTGGGGTGCCTGGGGTCCCAGAAAAACATCCGCTTAGGCTCCCCCAATGGGCGAGATCTGCCACTGGGCCAGAGTCTTTGGGGTCTGCACAGGTGCACCGTGCGAACCACAGACTCTGCCTCCCAGGTGCCGGGCTGGAGGCGCCGCGTCGTGTCATAGCCAGTCCGCCTCTCATCTCCGCCGCTCACGGATGAGGGAATTACGGGACCCGTCATCCGGGACGTCATTACGGTGCGGTGCCGAGCGTCTCACGGCGCCCGGCCCGGGGAACAACCCAGGCGTGCGGGTCCGCGCGTCCCCGTGTGGGGGGGAGCAGTGTGTGGGAGTCAGGGTGTGTGTGAATCATTGGGGAGCGGTAGTGTAGTGGAACCCGGTGATTGATAGACAGATATTACAGCTGAAAACACCCAGCGAGCTTGCAAGCTTTAAAAGCGGGATTCCTGCGATACAACAAACACACGAACTAATGTCCAGCATTACATTGTGCAAGTAATCGTGAAGTAAACAGTAACACACAGTATTGCACATGACAAACATGATCAATGATTCCAAAATTCCAAAAATGACCAAAATGACTCCGGTTCACGGTCACCAACACCAATGATGATGTTCTGAAGTGGTTCTGGTCCTCCCCGCGATCGACTCAGCCTCATAGGTGGCCGGTTGTTGGGGTGGCAGCCACCCCTTCGTGCGCCGTGCCGTCCGTCATCGGTGCTTCTCGCTGACAGCACTTGACCCACTAGTTTGTTAAGGCTACACGGTGGACATTTGTCTGTGTGTGCGAATCAGTGCGAGTGTGAGGCTGTGTGCAGCAGTTGTTAAAACGAGAGCACGCTGCTGACGCTATCACCCAATTTGCCAGGTTTCTTCGGACGAATAAATATCGCGCGCTTCTCGCAATTACGGGACCAAACTTTTATGGCGCACGCGTGTTGTCGCTGTAACAATACGTCCAGACTCGAGCCGCGAATGTTGCGGCCGGGGACGCGGTTTACGAATTCAGCCCATTATCACGAACATGCCCCATCTCATCAGCTGCCGGCGCATGCACCGCCGTTTGAAGTTCTCGAGCAGGAGTGAGCGCCCAGGCTGATTACGGGAAAGGTCAGTTGCTGCTCGGCGCAAACAAGCCGGCGCGCTGTGCGAGCACGGCAGCCGCAATCAAACGGCGTGTCCGGCGGCCCGCGGCGCCCACTCATCAGCGATCACACGCCGAGCGGCCAGACGCGGCCTCTCCCGTGACCCCGCCGCCACTCGGGAGGTCAGCGCGGGGCCCCGACTCGGGCCGTGTCCGGAGCACGGCCGCGCGCTCAGCGGTGGCGGAACTTCACTGTGCTTTGGGGCCCCCTGCAAATGTTAATTGATTGCACCCCCCACCCCCCACCTCCCCACCCCCCACTCCAAACATTGTTGATTTGCCCCGCCAGTATATATTTGTATACGGTATTCAGCAGGGGTTGCCAACCTTTTGCACCTCAAGGCCCACTTGGGTCTGGTCTCCACATACCACTCGGTGGCGCTCACGGCCCACTGATGGCCCCGGTTAAGAATGGCTGGTATGCTCTCTTGTGCGATTCCATTCCTGCCTCGGGAGCCTTTCTGTGGTGAGTTTGTTTGTTAATTCCCCTGTGCTACGTGGGTTTACTCCGGATTTTCCGTTTTCCGACCACAACTAAAAACACGTATTAATTAATTAATCGGCCGATAACATCAATATATAGGAAGCAGTGTGTGGCGGGTTGGCGCCGGCTCACCGCGTGGCTGACTGCCCCCTATGGTAGGGTACTCCAGATTTTCCGTTTTCCGACCACAACCTGCTGACGCTGAGAAGCTAATACACATCTTCATCTCCTCACGAATCGATCACTGCAGTGCACTGCTCCCTGGCACCCCTGCCTACCTGATCAATCGTCTCCAACGTGTGCAGAATGCGGCTGCCAGAGTCCTCACTGGCACACCCATCCATGATCACATATCCCCAGTACTGATGTCTCCACTGGTTATCTGTTAAATACAGGATTTAATTCAAGATCCTCCTTCTTACTTACAAGGCTCTCACTGACGCAGCTCCAACATACATCTGTGACCTTCTTCAGGCATCCTCCTCAACACAACTACGATCCTCCAATCCACGCTTGCTGTATGTTCCCAGGTCGCACCTCCATTCGATAGGTGACAGAGCCTTCTCGCGCGCTGCTCCAAGACTCTGGAATGCCCTTCCACTGGACATTCGTTCAGCGGAGTCCTTGACCATCTTCAAATCTCGTCTCAAGATCACTTATTCCGTAAATCTTTGACTCTCTTCCTACTTGCGCCTTCATGGGAACATTTATTCCTTCCTCTGGCTTGGACTGTTGGTGCGGGTCAATGGTGCCGTGCCTAGACGTTGGCTCTCTCTCTCTCTCTCCCGATCTGCGTCTGCTCGGGAACATTTGTTCCCTCCTTGCTTGTTGTAGAATTATTAGTATTTTTTTTTCTGCTGGCTTTATGTCACATGTCCAATAATTTATCGATATTGCTTGACTCTCAGTTATTCTGCGTTGATGTTGTTGACATGCCCTTCTCTCCACAGCCTTGTGCAGCGCTTTGCGACCCTTGGGTGAAAGGCGCTCTATAAATGCTATTATTATTACCTCGCGCCTTTGAGTTGTTTATTATGACAGCAGAAATGACCCCGGTGCGGGACCACCGCACAATCCCCGTACAGGGGCCGACATCTGGCGATGCCTCCGCTTGCTGCCGTCTCCTGGCGAGGCGCGGTATGGCGGCTCCTCGCGACCCACGGGAAGGAGCTTCACAACACGTCCGTGCGGTGAGCCGCGAGAGCAGGCGGGTATTTGTCTGGATGGGCGGCGAGAGAAATTGTCCTGCGGCGGCACACCACATCCAGTGTACGTCCCGCTGCGCTGCGTGACAGGGTAACATGGCAATAATACCGCACGTAGAGCCGGTCAGGGAGGGCATGGGCGCTTCGTGAGCGCATCCGCCAAGAGGCCAGCAGAGGGCAGCAGCTCGCCGCCTCTGAGTGATTCTCGCACAGCCTCCCATACAGCGCCCCCACGTAGCCCCCAAAGACCCCCCGTATAGCCTTAACAGACTGTAGGTTCCAGCGCCCCCACACACAGCCCGCGCGCACCGTGAGCCCTCGGGTGCCACGTTGCCGACAGGCGGGCCCGGGTCGGCAGAGAGCCCCCCGCGTGCTGTGTCGCCCCGTCGTGTCACCCCGGTCCACCATATCCCCAGCAGTGCCGTCACACCGCGGTGCGACAATTGAGTGCTGTTAAAAGAAAGAGTACAATGTATAACGCGCCACCGCGCGAATCCCACGCCTGGTCACGGACGAGATACGGGTATGGAGGCGTAGCGTCTTCGAAGCACGATGGTCAGCTTCTGGACATCGTTGTCTTTCAGCTCGGCTTCGAGCACACCACTTAGGCGGCAGCACTACTCACTGCGCCACCGTGCACAATTAATGTTGCCGGTTCCTCGATGGTGGCTTCAGCAAGGCTGAGTCTGCTGATGAGACCTTGTCAGTCGAGCCCCGGGTTTGCTTGCGCTGAATCAATGTAGCTGGGCTGCATGGCGCTCAGTGGGCCGCCTGGCCGCTGGCGCGGCCACTGAGCTGTCGGAAGCGGAGAGACGCTGAGAGCTGCATTGCTGCATGAGCGTGATGGTCGCGGTCCCGGCAATAGATGCGCCATGTTCCCGACACGTGCTCCCAACTCGCGGCGACACCATGCTGTGCCACAGCACGCGGCTGCTGCCAAGGAGAATAGACTACCGCGCTAACGCATCGTTACTAAGACAATACATTACAAAACGAGTCATCGTTTATTTTCCGCAAATAAAGGACGCTTTTTCACGTCCACCACCACCACCGGTGCCACAATAGGGAGCACAGGTGGTGCATCTGCCAGTCGTCTCAGCCAGACAACCCATGGCAACTGGGTCTGTCCCGTGACCTCCTGCCAGCGGGATTTCGACACTTTATGTGGCCTTAAAGTGCACTTGGCCTGGCACAAGCGCCGTGGGTCACGTCACCGGCAAGTTTTTACATGTTGTGTGCGTTGGTTAGTTCGAGCGTTTTTTTGTGTCGCAGGAATCCCGCATCTAGAGCTTGCAAGCTCACTGGGTTTTTTCTGCTGTAAACATTTATCTATCTATAGTGGCGAATGGCAGTTGCTTGTGGAATTGTGCAGAGAGCAGAGGAGTCTCTATTTGTAGGCAGTGTGCACATGGCGAGCTGTGGTTTGATAGAGCCGAATTATCTTATCTGCTACGTAACGCTGCGTGGAAGCTACCTAACCTGTCGCTCCACGTGAAGCTCTGGGTTTTCTCGGTGACGGTTACCGCCTCCGTTCTCTTGTGAAACGTGGAGCCTGTTGAAGAATCGTCTATGTCAGTATTAAATATTCAGGCTGACCCTGCCTACGATCCATCGTGGGTTTAACCAGACTCCATTGTGTGAGGAGCTCACAAATTATTGAAAGATCCGGACACAGTCCCATCACTCAGCCGAAAGGCGAGGCTGAGTTGGCGGGGTCACGTACCAGCCGCTGGGCTTGCCGATGACCAGTACCGGCGGTGTCAATGCCGGCCTCTGTGGAGGAGGCTCGTGTAGGACGCCGCGGGCCAGTTGTAACCGCCTCGAGTGACCTCTTGCTGGGGGGAACTTGAATCTCCGTGTGCGCGCTTCGATGATGCAAGCCAGGCGCTGTCACCGGATGTCATATTTATGTATTTACGTGCAATGCTGTGTGTAAATAGTTGATTTTTTGCTTACTTCATTTGTTATTTTTAGATGTTTATTTATTTTTGTCAATTCGTGTCGCAGGAATTCTGTAAAGATCTTGCATGCTCACGAGGTTTTTTTCCCGCTACAAAAATAGACATCTGATAATAATACACATCTATTACTCGAAAGGCAACTTGAGTCATTTTTAAATCTCTTACACAACTGTTTGCTATGATGATCCAGATAGTCTTCTGTGTTTAACCCCTCGGTGAAATATCCGCCTTGAGATAAGGGCCCAGGATTGTCTCTCGCGAAGGTGGCCTGGGTTGCTTACTCTGTACAATGATGTTTATTATTACAGCAGAAAATACCCAGTAAGCTTGCAAGCTCTGTCTCTAACACTGGCTCCTATCTCTAACACTGGCCCCTATGTCTAACACTTGCGAGGTTCTGGAAGCGAGAGTCCTGCGATACAATAAACGAACGAACTAACCAACATAAACAATATATTAAACCAGAAGGCCATAGAAGGAATTTACAACATTAAATTGTTCAAGGAAGTAAACAGTAACACACGGTATTGCACAAGACAAAAGTGACAAATAATTCTAATAAATTAATAAGAGACAAAGCAGTGTAACAGTGTAAGAGTGCGATGGGAATACGTTGAAGGAGCTTATAGCATAACAACAGGAAAGAGTACATACAGCTCATCGAAGGTAGTGACTGTAGCCTCAAGCTCACAGCAATATTATTCCAAAAATGAGGGCCAGCCGCCACAAACGCTTTTTCCCCAAATCTTGATGTACACCTCGGAACATATATTAGACATAAGTTGAGTTTTTCAGGTTTAGTCTTCTTTGCGATTCTTCGAAGCGCGATGTTAAATTACAGTTTCCCATTTTCTTACACAGCCCCTTGCATTTTC
>JAZEWU010000028.1:442189-455398 GCA_036362915.1 Geotria australis | reverse complement strand
AACTGTAATTTAACATCGCGCTTCGAAGAATCGCAAAGAAGAAGATCCTCTCTTCGAACAAATACCTTCTACATTGAACGATCATGCTGGGTGCGGCGTTATAAATTATTATTATTTGTATTATATTAGTCTTTGGTGACAGCCGTCCCTTGCGTTGACATGTGATGAGCAACCTGCTCAACTGCCAACCTGTAGCATACAACCCTAGCAATGCATCACCTGCAGTGAACACGGTGGTGCTCAGTCACGTAACACGGCCGTACCTCTTGCCACAGTCAAGAATCCCATCGAGGCAAGTGTGCTGCTGGCGGAGGCCTCGCTGGCCAGGAAGCAGCGCAAGCGGAACGCCACCTTCATGCCGCTGCAGATCTCGGAGCTGCCGCGCAAGGGCGACCTGATCGGCCTCGATGCGGAGTTTGTCACCCTCAATCAGGTGCGGGATCTGTATGCGGGGGAACTCAACCCCGTACACAGCACACCCCGGAACGTGTGCCCTCCTGCTGTAGGAGCACTTTGTACCGGGGATTCTCTTTCACCGGACAATTAACGTGTAATAATTTATAGATTAAAATCAGATAATTATAGTGACCACGATATACTCGTTAAGTCATGCATGTAAGAATCGTTCACGAATAATGAAAATGATATGGATATAATAAGAGAATTGAATGATTGGGATAGAAAAGGAAGGAAGAATAGACAAACAAGCTGGATAATACAGGCGAGACTGGGGAGAACTGATTGTCGAAGCGAGGCGCGGCGAATCGTGATACGTGGCAGATGTTGGGAGATCCTCCAGCAGGAACGCAGTCCGTCTCTGCTGGGTGACAGGTTTGTGTTACGGTGTGGAGAAGACAAACAAGCACAACCATCCCCACGTGGGTGAGGAGCAGGTAACCTGCGGTGCTCACGTGCTCTGCATCTTGCAGGAGGAAGCAGAGCTGCGTAGCGATGGAACGAAGTCGACCATCAAACCCAGCCAGATGTCGGTGGCGAGGATCACGTGCGTGCGCGGACAGGGCCCCCACGACGGCATCCCCTTCATTGACGACTACATCTCTACTCAGGAGCAGGTAAGTGCCCTCACTGCCTTCCTGCATCTGTAAACAATCCGCCAGCACAACACCCTTTAAAGTCATAAACACACAAACCTGACTCATCTATGGCTGTATCCTGCCATGCAGGTCGTGGACTACTTGACCCAGTTTTCGGGGATCAAACCAGGAGACTTGGACGCAAAGGTCTCATCCAAACACCTGACCACCCTCAAGTCCACATACCTGAAGCTGCGCTTCCTCATTGACAGCGGAGTCAAGTTTGTTGGGCACGGGCTTCGTAAGGACTTCCGTGTCATCAACCTCATGGTAGGGTGGCGCGGAATGTGCGGCGTTTGGCAGACGTGCGTGTTATCGTGCCTAGTTGTGAAATGCGCTTCATCTGCGATTTTACGGAACCTCCATACCAGCACAAACCAAGACAAGTATTAGACGCTCTCTATTCAGTGAATATAAATTTTGATGCATTCTACGCGTAACCAACTTAATTTTTTTCGTACTTGTGAAAAGTAGTTGACGTTACCGCTTGAACTAAAGTAAAATTTTTATAAAATGGTGATCTCAAAGAAATGTCGATTCCTCTAACAGGTGTGGTGGTGTGGTGCTGTCCACTTGGGATTCGCTCCGTCTGTTGCATTATTCAGGTCCCGAAGGAACAAGTCATCGACACGGTCATCCTGTTCCACATACCCAGGAAGAGAATGATTTCTTTAAGGTTCCTGGCCTGGCATTTTCTTGGTATGTAACTGCATGACACAAATACCATTTACTATCACTTCATGATAGTAAAAAGCTATTTTAACAGCACATTGGTATAAGGTACCATTGAGGTGCTGATGACGCAACAGTACACAGAATTATCTGGTCATCAGTCTTTAAGCGGCCAGATAAAAATCTTAAACTCACAGAATTTTCCAGGACAGAACAAGACCAAAAAACTCCATCTTGTAATAACTAAAACGTACATCATGCTCGCTTTGCATATACACTGACAAAATTGTCTCAATCAAGCTTGTTAGTGTTGTTGATGTGATATGACTTTGAGCTCCCACTTAGATTTTCGTGCTTGTACCGTTGTCCGAGTAATAATAATAATAATAGCATTTATATAGCGCCTTTCACCCGAGGGTCACAAAGCGCTGCACAAAGCTGCAGAGAGAACGACATGTCGACAACGACAGAGCACGGAAAATCAGCAACACATCGCAGAACAGTGACTTATAATAATAATGATATCAATTTACATAGCGCCTTTCACCCAAGGATCACAAAGCTGAGAAGAATCGATTAGCAGTCGGGACGCAGAGCGCGTGTGTATTGGCTGACGGTATTCGGCATCGCCGCTTGTGCCGCGGCAGAGCTGCACATCCAGGCGGAGACTCACGACAGCATTGAGGACGCCAACACCGCGCTGCAGCTCTACAGGAAGTACCTGGAGCTCAGCGACAACGGGCACGACGTCGACGGCTTCCGCAAGACGCTCAAGCAGCTGTACGAGGAGGGACGCAAGCGCGACTGGAAGGTCCCTGAGTAGTCGTGTACGGCGGCGCCACCTCGCGCCCCGTGCCCGCGCCGCCTGTGTGGGGCACGAGCGGGGCAGCCCGCGGCCGCCGCACGTCCTTGACGCAGTTCCAGGTGGCTTGTGAGTAGTGTGTGTGGGTGTCAACCATTTTTAGGTCATATTCGGGCCACCTGCCAACCGATATACACTACTGTACATTGCCCTAAACACATCTCTTATTGCCTGCTATATTTTAACGTGGACTCCCAACATTTTTTTTTGTAGTTGGAAGTTACTTTGCGTTTGACCCACTCGTTAAATTCCATTGTGTAAATAATACCTTTTATTATGTGTTTGTATGCAAAATACCATCCATCCATGCAAAATACCATTTTACATAAAAAGCCCTTTTGGTCTACGATAGTTGTCTAATGTAATGTGCTCGCGTATAAAAATAAATGTGAATATTGTTGGTTTGCATTCATGACATGTTTATGTCAGGTCCTGGTGAGTGTCGTTGTCATGACTGGAGGTGGGAGGGGTCCCACCTCTGTCTCATTGCCGTGTCTGGAAGATGGTCGGCCTTCAGTAGTGAGAGCGGCCCAGTGGAGGGAGGTGGAGGGATTTCACAGTGTAACTTTCATTGCACATCAAGCCTTATCAAGCGTAATTCTTCATGTATTAGGACAGCAAATATTTAAACGCGTCTCATGCCTGGTTACGTATCGGGGTGTGAATGGGGCCACCTCTGCATAGGCTGCGCCTTCAACCGTTGTTAATGCAGTACACATTGACTTTTGTGGTTAAAAGTATTCCTTTGATTAGGTTTGGCTTTTCACAATATTTACACTATAGTATTAAATGCTATTTATAACATGCACATATTCAATGTCGAAGGTATTACTTCAAAGAGAGAACGACTCAGAGGCGCAAGCAAACCGCAAAAGGCAGCCATGCGGTTTTCCGGTGCCAACATTTTGCCGGCGCCCATACTTTGCCAGACACTGTGTCCTATGTTGTTATCTGCCAATTAATGAATGAGTGTATTTTTTTAGTTGTGAGAAGAAACCGGATAATCCAGAGGAAACCCACGCAGAACAGGGTGAGAACACACTAACTCCGCACAGAAAGGTGCCCGAGCAGGACCTTATTTCTGTGAGGCACAGATGTTACCACCGCACCACCCTGCCGCCTATTAACAGCATTCATGTTTATATGTTACACGTGGATGCGGGTAATGCAATTTATTATTTGAGATGCCTGATGTCTCTAATATGGGTGGCGAAATGTCTTGAAGGAGCGAGGAATGTTCGACATGGCTGTCCTGAAAGATCATCTCTTGGGAGAAACTCTAATGTCAATCCCTGAAAAGCTACATTAATAATGTATTTATTATGATTAACGTTTATTTACCGAGAAAAGCTTCACCCGGGTTTTTTTCTGGAGGGGCTTGCCAGGTGTTTTCAGTTGGGGGCGATGGTGCTATGCATAATCCCAACTGACTAACTTGCAGGTCGTTTGTTAGCACTGGGATGTTTGGTCAACATCAATTATAATGGGTTTAGCAAGGTAGAAGCGTTCACGTCGCGATCCCTGTCAGGTAATACTTGGTATTGCCTGCAAATTCTACCAAACACTTCGAGGCCGAGCTGAAAGACAACGATGTCCAGAGGCTGACCATCGTGCTTCGAAGAATCGCAAAGAAGAAGAAGCAATGGGAGAAATCCAGAGAAACACGCACAACAGGGAGAGAACATATCAACTGTACGCAAAGGTGCCCAAATCGGGAATCGAACTCAGAACCTTCTGGCTGGGAGGCACCAGTGTTACCAATACACCACCATTCCACCCCAATGAATTACGTTGAGGTCTATAACATCTAGTTTTGTTTAAACATCAGTACAACCGGAAGAATGGTAGTATCCTGTAAGTGTGCCAAACACTTACCTGACACAAGCTTGCATAAAATGCTTCCAAGATTGTACAGTTAGCACAGCAGTGATTGGATATTAGTCAAAGGTCCAATAATATGCAGAATCTTAAAGAAAAAAGTAGTCAATGCGTGCGTCTCAATTGACTGGGTAGCTAGGATCCAGCTCCCACAGGGCAGCTCAGCCACTCGGTGGAGCCGCTGCCTCTAGGCTCGGGAAGAAGATTCGCCTCGTACGCCCGTGGCAAGTGAAGCGTCCATTCACAGATACCACCGCAGTCCCGAGGCACTTTTCTGAGTGGCCGTGCAGTGGCAACAGTTCATTAGAACCGTGTTGTCCCCGAGGTGGCCTAAAGGCTGCGATGAGAATATCAGAGCAGTTGTGTGCGTATTTGTGACAGTTTGACGCCTTATCACAACTGCTGCTCCGTTTGTGTCAAAGCAGTCGAGGTACATCGTCATTCTGAACGCTGAGTTTCGGGTGTTTTGGCCTGCGGCGTGTCCTAAATAGCGGGCGACGCGGACACGACACAACAGAGCACGTGATCGCGTGTTCGGGGACAAGCTGCGGAGCTCGGTGGGGTATTGTGGTGCAAATAACACGAACATAAAGACAAGGCTGCCGCACGTCACTGGCGCTGTGTATTGAAAGCAGACTTGTTCGCAAATGTTCAGGTTTGTAAGAAAAAGTCACTCATTAAGCATTCTTTTTAGAAACCGCGGACAGTGCAAACATTTAATATACATCACGTGTACAGTAAGTGCGTTACGTATAAGAATAGGTTTTACTACTGGTAGGATAGACAAGGGACCATCAGTTTATGCTTTCCTTTGTTTACGTAAACATCGCAAAATAAGAAGCAGGAAACCGCTCTGGTTGGATTACATTTTGTAGCAAAACGCGGCTTTATAAATCCTTCATGATATCCCACCAGAATATCTGGCTAATGTTTTTTTTGCAAATAAATAACTACTACTGCATAAAGGCCTCGATATGCACAGCGTTCTACACTGGCCAAGAAAAGACTAGATAAATGAGATACAATAAATGAGATACTAGTTACCTATTACTGTATACGTTATTGCAAAGCCTTGTACTGTGCAGAAGTCTTATAACATAGAAAATGTTGGACAAAATGTTTAAACATTACTGCAGGATAGACTTGTAGATATATCTGCAAGCAGTTATCAGAAAGACTGGTTATATAGGTTGACACCAAAAACATCTTGGGTTGACAACTTCACTGTGCATGATTCAAATGGAAGATTGGAAATCACCGGCACGTAAATGTGTATTACAGGTCAGGAGAGATGCCCACAAGATACACGTAGAAATCTCAGGAAATATCTATTGCATGTAGGTCATGGATAGCTTTTATAGCAGATGTGTTTTTGGGTCTGATGTTAAGGATAATTGCGTGGTCCAAAACAAACCTCAAAACAATAATAACCCAGCAATAGAAATGACTGCAAATAAAGTTGAAATACTTTTGATGCAATACATTCAAAGTGTTAACAAAAGAAGTGTTTTGTTAAACACCATATGACGTTAAGTAAAAGACTAATCACTAGCAACCTAACTTCTGGGAAAGCTAGGAGAACGTGTCAGGTGAAGCCCTACTGTTTATAGAAAGCGAGAATGCCAAAAGATCCTCCGCACACGCGAGCGTCCACGCGGCCGGCGAGCCGGCCTCCTCGGCCGGCGCCGCCTCAGTTTCCGTCCTGGGCGCTCTTGGCTTCGGCGGCCTTGGCGTGGTCGGGCTGCGAGGGCGATGAGCTGCTGTCTGGGACCGCCACCGCACACTCTGACGGCTCCTGCTTGGCGGCGGCGGCAGCGACGCTCGCGGCAGCGGACGCGGGGCACCCCTTCAATTTGTCTTCCTCTGCGGGCTTGTGCGCGCCCTCGTCCACCTTGACGGGTTCTTTGATGGAAATGGAGAGTACCTTTAGCTGCTTCGGCTGCTCCTCCTTCTTCTTGGGCTTCTCCGCCGTGTTGTTCTTGGATCGCTGCTTGTAGAACTTGAGGTTGACCTTGGGTGGGGCACCCAGGTCCGGCTGACTCGTTTGCGGCTGCAGCTCAGGAGAGCTTCCGACCGTGGGCTCCTGAGTGGCGGCGACGTTTCTGGAAGAGACTTCTGTGGAAGATAACGGCAGCTTTCCATCCTCAGGTTGCTTACTGACAACGGGCGTGACAGTTTCCAGCCTCGCCTTCTTTTGCGGCGGGACCAATTTCGTCGGGGGCTCTTTATTTAACTTAGGTCGTCCCCGCTTTCGTTTGACCGGCGCGCTTTCCGGGGAACTGCCTGTTGTCGGCGCCGCCGGCGCCGCCGCCAGAGAGAAGGGCAGCTTGACCACGATGCTCTGAACGAGGGGGCTGGCTTGCTGGTCGTTTCGGGGTCTGCCGGGCGACCCACGCCCCCTGCCGATGCTGCGGAGCACCGCCAAGGTGGCCCCCCGTCCACGCCCCCGGCCCCGGCCCCGGGCCCTTCCTCGCCCCCTCCCGAAACCCAGAGAGCCAGAGGACTTTGGTGTTTTGGGAAGTCGCAGAGACCGGTTACCGCGGCCGTCTGAGCTTCCTCGTCCTGCCACCGTGAAGTCAAAGTCCTCTGGCTTCAGCACCAATTCTCCCGTTTTGCCAAAGTAATTCCTCAGCTCGGCGTGGGAGCGAAACTGCTTCCCTTGAGGGCTGCCAATGAAAGGTGAGACGTTGCATGCACGGTTATATTTTAAAGCCATAATCTTACAACGGTAAACACAGTTTCCATGGCAATAATGTCTACCAACCACCGGTTAAACCATAAACATGCCACTGCCCTCTAGCGAGACGGCACAAGGTGTGTAAGGTCGTTCTGCGTGTGTTTCATTGTTGACCGTGGCAACCAAGCAAATCTTGGCGGGGGATGAACACCATTAGGTGTTCATTGTGACACCACATTCTTATACAAGAGCAATAGAGCTTTAATAATGGTATTAAATGAAACTCCAGTAGCTAGGCCAAAAATATGAGTTTATACTGTTTTAAATTACCAAAACTTTACTTAAAATGTGAAACCATCCCCACATAAATACCTGCCAGATGGCTCCGATAAAAAGCAAGCGGCTCACAATCATAACGTTATGAGCGCCAATCCCGGTTGGCAGTTGATAAAATAAATGCCGCTTTGTGGTTCTATGGAGTTACCACTAGTCTCGCAGCTGTAAGCAGATGAGCCTTAATGCTCATTTGAGCAGGAAATCACGTTTTACTCCTAAAAACATTTTCAACAGCCCACCATACAAATACTTGTGGCTCATAAATGTCTCCCATCTAGGTTTTCACAGCTTGATGCATGATAATTGCTTTTCAAGCAGTTTTTTCAGACCTCTGAACGCCTGAAGATGCCTCCAACGTTGGAGGCGAAACGTCGCGAAGGAGAGTGGGAACACTCGACACGGCTACCCCGCAAAAACAGCTTTGAAAAGCAATTACTGTAAACGTCTCCTCCAATTGAGACCTGATCACATGGGTTCACGTCGCCTTCCCCAGAGGGTAGCGGAATGCACTCACTTGAATATGTAGACGTCGTACTTCCCTGCGGACCTCCCGGCCTTCCTCTGTTTCAGCCTCCTCACCCAGCCCTCGGGTAGCGACGGGTCGTCAAACAGCGGAGGAGCTGGCCCTCGGCTCGTCCTTTTCCTCTTCAAGGGAGACGAACCGACTCCGATCCCCTTCACGACGCTCTCCACGATGGCGTCCACAGAGTTGCCCTCGCCGTCGCCCGGCGCCCGTGGCTCGTGGATGAAGAGCTTGTCGCCCTCCTCCTCGTCCTCGTCCTTCCCTCTCTCCGCCACCGCCGCCGACACCTCTTTGCCATCGTTGGAGTGCTCGTGGCAGCTCCTGTCCACTTTCGGCTTGTCCGTTTTTACAAATTCCTCACTGTAGAAACAATTGCAAGCGCACATTGCATTACGGTGGACTTCAAGCTTTTTAAACACAAGGTGACTTCTAGAATCGAAATGCAACACAAGGTCTGCCCTTAAAAATTCTACTTTACTAAAACATCCAAAACATGTATGCTATGCATCGCACTCACCTATTCCTAGTGTGACACCTGTGTTTGTTGTACACTATCTGTGAGTGCTTACACACTATCTCCAGCAGCTCACATTTGCGACCCACAGTTTTAAATACAATCAGCGTACAGAATCTCAGGCTTTTCCCGCTCTCTCTTTGGTTTTTTTAAATGTTAAGATCGACTGTATAAGACTCTGGGATCCACCTATCGATCCCGATCGACCGGTTGCAAACCACTGCTGTATTACATCCTTATGAAACCCATGCAAAGTCAACAAACCGAGCCAGTGTGGTGCTTGTGATGTCCCTTTTCCACTGGCATATCCGAGCTAAGCCAGTATGGGATCGTCGTGTCAGGTGGCTTGCTGCCGGCTATATCTCGTCGAATGAGTACCTTCGACAGTGAATGAATATGTGCGCGTTATAAATGTAAAATTATTATATGCTGCGCGCAGCCAGAACCAAACCACCATTCGCTGTCCTCACAGGGCATCGTGATCTGGCTCAGGGCCAAGTAGTGCCATCGCTGGGGCTAATGATTCATTCATTGCAGTGACGTCCTTACACTATTAGGACACAGCATCACTGCCATCCGGGTGCGACGCCACTTTCGGACCACACGTGACCTTGAAGGAAACGTACAAATTCTAGTTTAGTCTTTTTTTATATATATAATTTTGTACCGGTGGTGCTCTTGGTGTCACGTCGTGAGGTGTACCCAGTCGGGATTCTCACACAGTAGTGCAGCCCTTTTGTGTCAGACAATTGTCCACGGAAGTGGACATCACAGACCAACTTCTCAGACCCCTTAAAGCGATCTCTGGTCCACAAGGAAGAGGGCAGCACTTTCCCCATCCACTTTACGAGGGAGTACACTTTGTCGCATGACAGCTAAACAGACAATACTCAGCTAGAATTTAGGCAAATTAAGGGCAGAACCAAATTGAATGTGATGATTTGTTGTGCAGTCATCGGTGAGAAAGCTGAGACCATTGCCTCGCTACACTTGAGAACCCAGTGTAAGCACAGGCAACTGCCTGGATTAAAACCCAGGATCCCAGCGGTGCCAACTTAGCACTGCCACCTCTTAAGCCACCCGGCCTCCTCTTCCGACGAGGAAATAGCAGGTAATCTCTACATACGTAATTATAATTCAAATTAAAACTCTACAGGTGATGTAAAGAGAGAAAAAACATGCTTGCATGTTTTGCCACAAGCATGTTTTTTTGCAAACGTGATGCCTTTTGAAAGGTGTCTATTTGATGTACGAAGATCTTAACACACTTGTATTGCCAGAAAAGGGTAAAAGCCCTTTTCTCTCATAGCATCATCTGTATACTGGCAAAAAGGTGCCCATAGTTGAAACTCTACAACCACGAAAACTGCAGACATTGCTTGAAAATTTGTAAACCTACAATGCAGCTTCGTTTCAAAGGTTGGCATTGTTTCCCCCTCGTGTCTGTCTCTCTGTCGCTCACCCTCCCTCCCTGTCTCCCTCCGTGTTTGTCTTTAAGGAAGTGACGACCATCTTAGGGGATGCTGGCAGATTTTTGCCGCTCTTAAGATTGCCAGTTTCACGACCTTTCAGTATATTCGAAACAGCCTTAATCATTTATTTTTTGTTGCTTTGGTTATTATTTCTTTCGTTGTTGACATGCCGTTCTCTTCACGGCCCTTGTGCAGCGCTTTGTGACCCTCGGCTGAAAGGCGCTATATAAAATGCTATTATTATTATACTGTATTTTGTAACAATTATGACTGATTCAATGCACGGCGCTAAGGTTAACAAGTGTACCCGAGGCGCATCACATAACAGCACATCAGTAAATAAACTGAACGCAGAGAAATGTGAATTTGCCACATTTTGTCCCGCCCTGCTCCCGTCAAACCCCGCCAAGAGCGAGCCAGGTGCTGCAGCTCACACGCGTCACCAACAGTAACGACTCGCTTGCTTTTGGTGAGGAACCCCAACACGCACACGCTGCCACAATAACGTTTCTCGACGCTTTGATGAGCACAGCGACTCGCCCACAAAGCAAGCCCTCTCGAAAACCACATTGTAAGCCACAACACGTCACAAAGTATTCGCCGTTAATATAGGCTGACGTCGTAACCCGTTGGTCATGTCCTCATAGAAGCACTTGACGCGTGCACCTAGACTACAGCGTGCGATGCTGTTTCGAAAAGTGGAAGGATGTAATATTATTGGTTTTTGTTCCAGGTGAACTGATGCTGTTTAATAACATTTCAGTTGAAAAAGCGATGCCATTAAGGGGGGAAATTATTCACCAGTGATGTGAACCCCGCGTTAAATGAGCTCAGTAATCCAAGTACAACCATTTCCCTATTAAGAGTATTAACCAGGGCAGTCTGCCGGATTCGAACAGCAAACCAAGCAGCAACGCACTGCTCGACCACGTCACCACCCCATCTGCTATAAGAAGCAGTGTGAGGATATAGGAAAGAGTGTTATGCTGTCCTATCTATGGTCATGACATCAGATATGCAGACTCCTAGACACGGCCCAGCAGATTCCAAGTTGAGGGATCACGTCGCGCCCGTCACTGCGCTCCATGAGTCCCGACACCGGCTCACATTCCTGGTATGTTTCTGGTGCCAGAATTCGGCACCACTGCAGGCGGAAACTAGTTAGCGAGACCAGTGTGTGTACTGTACATGGTCAATGAGTTTATTTGGGGTCAGGCCCAGCCAGCCAAGGCGCGCTGTTCCAAAGGAAGGCCACACAGCCAAGGCAGCAAATAACAGAAGACTATTATGCCACACGGTACTTATAAGTAAGTCTATTGCATACTTCGTTTGTATTAGCAACTTAAATGTTGGTTGATGCATCTCCGCTGGTACCAACAAGTAACATTTGGGTTGGGCCCCAAGAACTTGGTGTTGGGTGTTGGTCTCCGCAGGCTCGCGGTGTCGGGGTCCGATTGGGCCCCAGCCGGTCAGTAAAGCGGAGCGGGGCGCCGCCTCTACCTGTGGGGCCGTGACCCGTGACCCCGGCGGCTTGTCCCCGTGCGCGGCCACACTCGGTGACGGCGGTGGCCTGCGCTGCTCCACATTCCGCGATTCACACAACCCGAACCGGGCGCTTGGTGTTTCCCGCTAAAATGCAACCGTTCCGTGGGAGGCGCGACCGGCAGCGCGGCGTGTGGAGGCGGCGGTGCCGCTCACAACACGGCCCCACTGCCAAGATCCACACCCACTGCCACAAGGCGCCGAGCCACAAATCAAACCCAGAGCGCGCCTCTCTCTCCATGCACCACTAGGCTGGGCGCTCTCTCCCCTCGCTTGATAGCGGGACGCGGCCGCCGCTCTCCCCGCGCCTCTCGACTGCGGGTGGAGAGACGAGACGGCGCTGGGCCGGGGCTCGGTCTCCATGGGGATGAGGCCACCGAGGGCCCCCCGCGACCGCCGCTGCCCGCGGCCGCCGAGCGCTCGGCAAAGTCAAGGAGGGCCACGCAGCCAGAGACCGTGGGCCACTCGTAAGGAGCGCGGCGCGCCGAGGCGGGCTCGCGGACCATCGCACTTGAGCAACGAACCGGCCGCGCCTGCCCCGCCGCAGACACACGGGTCGCCGCGGACTCGGCCCGCGACGGGTGCCCTCACCTCAACTTAGTTTCGCTCGCAGTCGCTGCCATCTTAGCGAGGCCGAGCTGCTGCCGCCGCCGCCGCTATCGCGAGAGAAGCCGCCCGTGACGCAGTCGCGTCCTCCCGCCGCCGCCTCTCGCCGCCAGGTGGCGCCCGGGGAGCCCGCCCGCATCGCCTCACGGGCGGCGGGCACTCGGGCAGCCACGCACACCTGGGACCGTGGCGCCCCGACACTGGGCTGCCGACCTGGAACCTCAACACCGAGCGCTGGTTGGTGAGATCCGCTTAACAGTGAGCGGGGACCGTGGGATCTCGACACTGTGTTTAGGCTCATGAGCGGTGGCGTTTGAGATACTGCTCACACTAAGCAGTGGCCACGGTAGCCTCGGTCGGATAAACAATATTGCTGGCTTAAAAGGTCACGCTTTAGAAGAAGATGATGTGACGAGAGGCGAGTGCTCGTTAGTCATACTTGGTGAGTGTGGCTGATGTTGATTAGAGACTAGTCTGCTCCTGGGTGGATGTCCAGCCCACACAGTCGCGTTATCTGTTCGATACTGTCAACGTGGAGGTGGCATCACCGCCTGAAATCTGAATCCTCTTCATACACTGTCTCCCCTCCTCCACTAAACGGCCTGCACATTCAGCGCCGTGTTTGCGGCTCAGCTGTTATAGCCCCGATCTGGCCACGTCAACCCACAGCAGACACACTCAACGCTGCCAATAGAGCGGGAAGCTAGCGCGGTAGGTGCTAGATGCGGGTAAAGCCCTGGTGGGAATCCACAGTGGGCAGGATGGATCCCAGCAGGACCACTCCGCCGTGCCGGGCTCAGAGGGCCGGACGCTCGAGAGCTGCCGCGCTATTAATAGATGCTACACATGAGGATTTATTGTGATCCGCGGTAGTGGGGTTACGTTACTGAAAAAAACGGATGAATGCAGATGAAATCTGCAGGCGGGCGGCGCGCAGGCGCTCACGCCGCGCGATGCAGATTTCTGTACAGTCCCAACAAACACGATTAGCAGTGGCGCGGGTTAGAGCCAGGGGCCAGCAGGAAGCCAGATT
>JAZEWU010000028.1:427640-437917 GCA_036362915.1 Geotria australis | reverse complement strand
GAAACGTTCTGTGCACGGGCTGTGTGCTCAAGCCGTGCGCCACAAATCCCTGCAGCCCCCCCCCACCGCCGCTCCAATCCCTTCCTCCCTCTCAGTGCTCCCACACGCCTCTCCTTCCCAGCCATTCACATGGCCATAGGCAACCCAGCTGTTGTGACCTCTGTGTAGCCGAGGAGGTAAGCTCTCCGCTAAAACCCCGCGCGCATCATAACAAGCCGCACGCGTCACCAGCGGTGTGCGGGGCCGTGCTGCGCGCGCCCATAATGAGCATCGCTGCCATTCACAGCCCTCGAAGTTGCTGCGGTTGTGTCGAAATACTAACACAAGTTCTGGAACCTTTGTTTCTGTTTAAGATGATTGCAATTATGAGCGAAACGTCGTACCTCTCCAACATTCCGGTGTGCTGAAGTAGTAAAACATTGGCACGTTTTGTTTACGTGACAAACCTTACTAATTGGCTGTATCGGTTCGAGGCGGGTTTACGACACTTATTTTTTACGTGACCTAACCCATAAAAAGGGATATACTGTTGTATCGCTCTGCAGTGTAGTGTTTGAGACGTTGCGGTGCATCTGTGTCTGGGCGTCACCGGCAGCGTGCGCTAGCAGCACCGCAGGCTGCTCCTCGAGCAGAGCTGTGTGGCAACTACTGGCTTTTGAGAGTCAACAGGTGTGAGTTATCGCACACTAACCCAGCAAACGTGAGCTGCCGATCCACTCACCGTGATCCACCCACGGACAGGATCTTGATGGGTGAACACAAGGGGGGCGAGCTTGGATTCATACATATGCCCCATTGTTATCACTGCCGCGCCCGGAGGTCGAGTCAAAGCGGTGCCCTCTGGATTGCAGGACTAGTATGGTGACATTTACAGCCACCGCTGCTCCCCTCGTTGCTTCGTTGGAACAGTGAATTGTGTTCCGCGTATTGCTGGACGTATCTAAATAGCTAGACATGTCTATGTTGCGGTGAGAAACGCTGCCGCATCACAGCAAGAAGGACCCGGGTTCCAATCCCGGCTCGGGTGCCGGTCTGTGTGGAGTTTGCATGTTCCCTCCCCGTGTCCGCGTGGGTTTTCGCCGGCCATTCCGGTTTGCTCCCATAGTCCAAAGCCATGCTGCATAGGTTAATTGGCCTGCTGACTAAATTTCCCCGGTGCCCTGTGATGGAATAGCATCCCATCATGGGTATAGCCCTGCCTTGCGCCCTGTGTCTGCCAGGATAGGCTCCGGCTCACCTCAACCCTGTACAGGATTTAGCGGTTGCTCACAATGGGATGACATGATATGTCTATATGGCTGGACGTGTGTACGTGCGGCAATCCCGAGACGTCGCTGTATCTCTGTGCGATTATGGGTAACGCAAAAGCCAGGAGCCCAGAAATATCGTTGAGACTTCTGTCTGCATGAAATGGGGAGGGGGGGGGGAGGCGCGGAGCCCCGCTCCCCCGGTGACGCTTCCCCTCGCAACCCTAGCCCCCCTCGAGCCCCCAGCCCGCACGGTGGAGCACCCAGCTCGGGAGGGTTATGGGCCCCGTGGGCAGCCTCATTACTCCGCGTCTATTAATAGGCGCCTCACCGGATCCGGCGGTAAAAGTCTCTGACAGTTTTGTGATTGTGTGTCTGTGCGTGAAGCGCCTGTGCTGGTTGGTAGTGTGAACACAATGGGTGCCGAGAATGGGACGGACACGCGCTCTCACGGCACCGACGCGTCACAGCAAGTAGGTCCCGGGTTCGATTCCGGGCTCGGGTGCCGCCTTTCTGCCTGAGGTTTGCACGTTTTTCCCGTGTCCGCGTGGCATTTCGCTGGGTACTCTGGTTTCCTCCCACGGTCCAAATACACGCCGCTGCCTAGGTCGATTCGATGAATTGTCCTGATTAAATTTCCCCCGGTGCGTTGAGATGTTGTAACTTGCTTACCCCTCACCGCTGGACAACTGTTAGAAAGAGCTATATAGCTCAACCGTTCCTTCCAGCTTAAATACACCGCGAGACACTCACCACCGCTCACCACCGCTCACCACGAGACACTCACCACCACTCACAACCACTCACCACCGCTCACCAAGGCCGCTGCGCCGCCGCTCACTCGGTGCGCCTTCACGTGCCCCCCCTCCCGCCCGGCCTCAACCGTGGAGGTCCAGAGGTAAACGCGCTGCTCTGCCATGGCTCACGCCACAGCCTTCTTCTTGATGCGGACCACTAGTTCATTGTCATCAGAAGCTAATTGCGGAACCGCTTAATCGTGTACAGGGTCGCGGTTTAAAAATACATATTTTGTACATAGCCTATGGCTGAAGAGAGTGAAACTTACGTGTCAAAGGGAATTAAAATGCAGCTATTTCTAATAGTGCATTAATATATATTATTATTTTCACGGAACACCTGCAGCACCCTCACAGACCACTAGCGCGGACCACAGGTTGGGAACCGCTGCTGTACGGTGTGTGTGGTCTGCCCTTCCACGCTCATCAGATGTCTTCGAAGCGGAGGGAGTACCCACATTTTACCCCACCACACGCGACCTGCCGACGACAGCGGTTTAACCATATATGCTACTGGGTAGACGGGCGTTGAGAAAATCTGACCATTGTTTAAACTGCGGCGCCTGGAGATTGAATCGAAGCGGCGAGCTCTGGATTGCAAGAGCGGCGCACTGACCACTACACCACCGTGGCCGCATCCTGCTTGGCGGATGAGACACAAAAGCTTCCCTGCCCCTGGGCCAGGCCGCGGGTGACCGCAGCCCTTGTGCGCGGCTCCTCCACTAAGTGCTTCTCGCCCATTCACCGCGGAATCAATCGCGACGCGTCTCGTTGAGCCACACACGCAGCTCGCGCCGCGCATTGTGCGTCTCCGCTTAGAGCGCCCATTCATCGGCGGCTCCGGCGCGTGGCCGCGATGGTGACGATGCTGATGATGCACTGCGGAGCGGTGGTGACGATGCGGAGCGATGGCGAGTCGCGCACGGGGCTCGTGAGGAGATCACTCTGCGACGTGGCTCCGCGAGAGCCCTTTATCTACCCCTCGGAGCAAGCCTAATGCTAACCCCGCTCATGACCCCTAGACCAGGGGTCTCCAAGCGGTCGATCGCGAGCCACAGGTCGATCCTAGAGTCTTAAACAGTGGATGTAATGTTATTTTTAAATACAGAGACGAAGTGGAAAAAGCTGACATTGTGCACGGTGGTCATATCTAAAACTGACGGCCGTGGGTTGCAAATGCAAGCTGCTGGAGATAGTGTGCAGCAAGCACAGGTGTCACTAAGAATAAGTGAGTGTTATGCATAGCGTACATTTTTGGGGGGTTTTAGTAAAGTAGACGTTTAAAGGGAAGATCTTGTTAGGCATTTAGGGTCCAAAAGTGATATTGTGCTTAAAAAGATTGGAGACCATTTCTGAAAAAAAAAACCCAGTGGCGAGAGTGGAGAGACCCGGTGGAGAGAGTGGAGAGACCTGGCCTGGACTCTGCAGGGACATCTCCCATGAGGGAAACTCATGGCCTCTGTAATGCCCCAAGGCCCACAGAGACGTCTTGACGGAGCGGCCCCATCCCGCCGTCGTAGCGGATCGCCCGCGTGTTGATGGAGACCTCGGAACTTTCACGCAATGAGACATATTGGCGTGAATCTGACGCCTTGCACGCCGGCAGCTGCACGCGGTGTAAACTCGTCGTGATTCTGCGAATGTGCTCGTGACGAGGGGGGTCCTGCCCCCCCCCGACTCTCGCGGTTTGTGTGGCGGCCGCGTGTGGTGAGCACGGGGCTCCCCCGGGCTGCGGGGCCGCGCAGCGCGCACAGCCGCGGCGGCCTCTCGCCGCATCGTGCGCATGCATTTCAGCGCTGCTTATCTGGCGCGATAAGTGACGTCGCGGCGTGCGCGGAAGATTGATTTCATCAATGGATCTGCGACTCGAGACTGGTTAAACTATCGGGGACGATGGCGACGCCGCTAACAAGAGCCGCGCGAGGGCTGCACTGCGTACATGAATTAACCCGCGGCCGTATCGCTTCGGGCCCGTGGAGCGCGGTGGCCTCTGCCGGGGGCGACCGGCCCCATCACCCGAGACGCGCCACGGGCCGGCGCCCGCGCGCGCAGCCCGCAATCATCGCGGGATACGCGTCACGTCCTGCACGGGGGCTATTGCAATTGAAACACGTGTCACTGATTGTTGCGGCCGCAGCCCCGGTTTGAAACTCTCCCCGTGACACGTCGAGACGGATGAGGGAGGCGGCAGTTCGCTTCACTGCACGCTCGCCAGCAGCGTAAACCAACACTTGCTCCGCCGCGCACGGGCGCGCTATGACGCGGACAGCTGCCTGACGGACAACTGTGATACGCTGAGACAGCGGCTGTCTCGTGGTGGGACACCTGTACTGGGACACGTTCCCCAGTGCCCCGGACTGAAACACCTGGTCCTCACTGAGACAGCTGCTGAGACAGCTTCCCCCTGTCTGGTGCCTCGCTGAGCCTTGCGTCATGCCGGGCAGGCCACAGGCAGGTGAGGGAAGCCATGGGCCAGCCACGTGAATAAGGAGGCTAAAGCAAGCAGCTGTCTGACCCGTCTGTGCAGAGACAGCGTGATACGGGCTGCCGACTGCAGACGTTCTCAACCTTTTTCACCTCAAGGCCCACTTGGGTCTGGTCTCCACCGACCCCTAGGTGGCGCTCGCGGCCCACTGATGGGTCGCGATCCACCGGTTGAGAATGGCGGCTCTACTGCACGCAGACATTTTCCAGGCATTGCGATGCAAGACTCTCCTGGAACAGTTTGTAAATGAATATTTATTTCGGGGTTCCAAGTGCGTTTTTTAAATAGGTTATGAATAATCAACATACGTCACGATGCGTTAATCTGAAGTTCCCTAATCTGGACGTATTCCAAGCGGGTTTCTTGAGCAAAAATATATCTACTGATGTAGGTTTTCACGACTTGATGGACGATAATTGCTCTTCATAGCTGTTCTTTCGGGACAGCCGTGTCACTGATTGCTACTCCGCTCTCCTTTAGCCTTCCCAAAAGCGCCTGGTGATGCCTCCAACGTGGGAGGCGAAACGTCGCAAATAAGAGAGAAGGAACACTCAGTGACACGGCTATCCCGAAAAACAACTTCTAAAAAAAATTCCGTTAAATGCGTAATTTTCCTGTGAGCCAACCGCGGGATATGAACGTGTGTCTGTGTGTATAGCAGCGGCTTGTTGTCGGAGTAAGAGGGTGGTGGCGTCTGGGGGCGACTAACGGGCACGGGTCCGCCTCTCGTGTCTCGCGCGCCGCACAATGGACGAGACGGGTTCTCACCTCCCGCAAAACACCGCGCATAGCTGCCGCTTTGCCGTCTCGCGTTGTGTGCGCGGGGAGACGCGGGGAGATGGGACGAGACGCGGGGAGATCGGAGACGAGGGGAGATGGGAGGAAATGTAGGGAGATGTGGGGAGACGCGGGCAGACGTGGGGAGATGCGGGGAGATGTGAGGAGACGCGGGGACACGCGGGGAGCTATTTTCGACTCGAGCTGGTGATGGCGCTGGTTGCGGCGCGGGAGGCGACTCGCCGTGACGAACCGTGAGCCGCGGTGACGGCGGCCGCAGAGCGGGGCACGCAGCCAAGCCGCCCGCTACCCCACACTCCACCATCCACCCAGACACACACTCAACCCTCCACTCCACGCTACAGACTGCAACCTCCACTCTACTCGCAGCTACCCGCAACACTCCACAGCTTGCACTCCAAGTGTATCGCGAGAGCATGACGCCCGGACTCCCAAACCGCTCCACGTTAGCACTGCCCTCATAGGGGTCTCGTCACATTAGACAATGTGAGGGTGCAGAGGTGTTACGATGGGGAGTGTTTAGTGATGATGTCAAGGGTTTAGTGATGATCTGAGGGTATAGTTGTTTAGTGATGATGTCAAGGGTTTAGTGATGTGACGGTCTCGGCGTATGTTGACAATGTTGCAGGTCTAGGGGTCTATTGATGATTAGATGGATTTGGGGTTTATCGTGTCCTAGTGTACCCACGGTGCATCCATCCCCATCAGCCGCCCTGCCAGCCGTGCCACTCCACCGGCCGTGCCACTCCACCGGCCCTGCCAACCCGATGTGGAGCCCGCTTGGCAGCTAGGCTCCAGCCAGGCCCTTGCGCCCGCTGGCTAAGCAGCGGCCGCGAACACAGACACGTGGATCCGTGTGTGCTTTGTCTCTTGAAATACACAGAAGCTATCAAAGTTTTCGAGCTGGGAATGTGTTTATTAAATGATATAGACCTGACCTCGCACGAGAGGCCGTCAGGAAGATTTGTGAGGGGCGCGGAGTTTGAACGTGAACATGAGCCTGGCCCTGTCCGGTCGGCGGCCACACACCTCGCTGTAAACCACACGGTCGCCAACACATTTCCCGCCAATCGCCCACGTTACCGGACTTTACAAAAGCTCGCCTTGAAACCACAGCGCCCAGCCGACGAGGCGAGAGCCGCTGGGGCTGATATGAGGAGAGCGGCGTGTGCAGGACAGGCGGCGAGCAGGCGAATCTCTGAGGTACAGCCCACGCTTGAAGTGTCGCCTCGCAGCAGCATGCGGCTCGGGCGCTGCGATGAAGCAGCAGGGATACGTGGCTTTCCATGGAAATAATTCGATGCATGTTCCACACAGCACCTGATAAGCTAAACGACATTACTTACAGTGACCGATATCGATTAAAATCACCCTCGAAAAAGGATTCGCGATTACGTGTGCGCCGATCATACGTGCTGGATGTCCGCGTCGAGCGCAGTGGAGGGAGAGGGGGAGCGAAGCAGCATCCTTGAGTTCAAACCACGCCGCGTGGCTCGGTTCACATTTCGTGGTTCCATGCGGTGAGGCCTCTCGCTGCGGGCGGCCCCGCGGTTTCACGAGGTCACAGCTGCCCGTGGGGCCTCCAACCGAATGAGGGACACGAGCACAGTCCTCAGTGTCGGCAGAGACGAGGGGCCCCGCGCGTTCGATGGGAGGGAAGAGCACGGGGCGCGCGCGGTGCTGCCTTCGTGATCGTTCCGCCGCGGGGGGGTTTGGCGACAGTCTCGGCACGGGAGCGTGGGGCCCGAGCAGCAACGCGGGCCCCGTGCGCAACCACCGCTCATCGGCGACGGGAAGACGGTCGCGGCCGGGTGCCGTTCCTCACCTTCTCACCCCACGGAGCCGCCGCTCACCGATCTCTCACCGGCCGCTCGCTCACTCCACGTGGTTGGGCTCCAGGAATGCCAGGTCGTCCGTGTACTCGCACCTGCTGAGGCTGGAGGCGCTGCGGCTCCGCTTGCTGTGGGCGCAGGAGCCTGGCGACGGAGACTCCTCGGCGGGGTCGGTCTGCTCTTCGGCCCCGGCGCCGCGGTGGTAGAAGTAGTTGAAGTTGGAGACGATGACCGGCACGGGCAGCGCAATGGTCAGCACGCCGGCGATGGCGCACAGCGAGCCCACGATCTTCCCTCCCAGGGTGACGGGGAACATGTCCCCGTAGCCCACCGTGGTCATGGTGACGAGCGACCACCAGAAGGCCTCGGGGATGCTCGTGAATTGCGTGTCCGGCTCGTCCGCCTCGGCGAAGAAGATGGCGCTGGAGAAGAGGATGACGCCGATGAGCAGGAAGAAGATGAGCAGGCCCAGCTCGCGCATGGAGGCGTGCAGCGTCTGGCCCAGGATCTGCAGCCCCTTGGAGTGTCGCGACAGCTTGAAGATCCTGAAGACGCGCACCAGGCGCACCACCCTGAAGATGGCCAGCGACATGCTCTGCTGGCCGTTGGCGGTGCCCGTGTGCTCGGCCAGCTCCGTGCCCAGCGTGATGAAGTAGGGCATGATGGACACGATGTCGATGGAGTTCATGATGTTCTTGAAGAAGCCCGGCTTGCTGGGGCATGCGCAGAAGCGGATGAGCAGCTCGAAGGAGAACCAGATGATGCAGATGGTCTCGACGATGAAGAAGGGGTCGGTGACGAAGGATGGCGGCGGCCGCGGCTCGGTGCTGTTGGCGGGGGGCCGCGCGCGCGCGTGCAGCTCCTTCTCGTCACGGAACTCGGGCAGCGTCTCGGCCACGAAGATCACGATGGAGATAACGATGACCAGCACCGACACGATGGCGATGATGCGCGCGGGGCTGGAGCTCTCCGGGTACTCGAACAGGAGCCACACCTGGCGCTGGAACGCGTTCTCGGGAAGCGGCTTCTCCTCCTCCTTATGGTAGCCCTCGTCCTCCCGGTAGCGCGTGATGGTCTCCTCGCCCAGCTCGTAAAACTTGATCTCTTCGATGAAGATGTCGTACGGGACGTTCTCGGGCCTCCGCAGCTTCCCCTTGGACTGGTAGTAGTAGAGAATCGCGTCGAAACTCGGTCGGTTCCTGTCGAAGAAATACTCGTTGCGCAGAAAGTCGAAGAAGTGCATCCTCCTGGCAGAGTCGCCGAGCAGGGTGTCCGGGAAGTGCGCCAGCGTCTTGAGCTGCGTCTCGAAGCGCAGCCCCGAGATGTTGATGACCACCCGCTCGTACCCGTCCAAGTGGTCGTGGCCGTCCCGCGGGCCGCGCTCCGCGCCCTCCATCCTCGTCCCCGGCCCGCGCCGCCGCCTCCTCTCCCTCGGCAGCAGCTGCGCTCCTCAGAGCTCAGCGCAGGAACGCGGGACCTCCATGGATCCGCCAGGACGCATGGCGATGGCGCTGCGGGTCTGATCCCTCACCTCGCTTCCTCCGCACGCACCTCACTCGCCACTCGAGGCCTCCTCCTCAGTCGTGCGGAGCCGAATCTCCTGGACTCGCCATCGCCGGGGCCTCTCAGGGCCCCTGCGCTAACGCCTCATGTGACGGGGACCCTAGTAGCGACCCTTGCCGGCGGGGTCCCGGATGAGCAGGGGGAGGGCGAGGAGAGATGAGGTGGGACGAGGACCCGGGCTCCCATATGCTGCAGCAGCAGCAGACGGCGGCACGGCTCGTACAGAGCGAGCGTCTCCTACCCCCCGTGAAGTGAGGCCTCCCGCGGCTCCCCCAACGCCCGGCCTCCAGCCCGACCCCCTCCCCCGGCCGGCGCCCCCCTCCCCGCACCCCGCGTCTCCCGCACTCCGTGTCCGGCGGCGCAGCGCAGCCCGAAGGTGAGTGCGGCGACGCAGCCCCACTCGCGCGCGCACACCTGTCTGCTCCCAGCCCAGACGCGTGTGGCTGTGTGCGGCGTGTGGCTGTGTGCGGCGTGTGGCTGTGGCGACGTGTGGCTGTGTGCGGCGCGTGACTGTATTCAGCTGTGTGTATATGTGTTGTGTGTGGTCGTGTGGGCATGCGCGCGTGTTCATTTGGGAATTTATCTGGTGCATGGGGAGCGGTGGCGCAGTGGTTAGGGCACAGTGCTATGAGCCTGGTGACTTGAGTTACATTCCAATTCACGGCCAACACCAGTGAGGATTTTCTAAACCGGTCCTGGGCCTCCCCTAGGTAGATTCAGCCTCAAATTAGTACCTGGTGCGGTGTGTAAAAATATTGCCACAAAGGAGACAAAGGCTGCCGGGCGTGATGCTGCCACCCACCCCCTCGTATCCCGTGCTGGGCTTTATATGTGCTCGTTAACAGCACTTGACCCTACAGTCTGTTAAGGCTGTACTGGGGATCTTTGTCTCTTTGTCTTTGTATGTGTTATGTGCGTGTGTTCATTTAGATCTTTGTCTCGTGGGCGTATGCGTATTTGCATGGAGAGCGGTGGCGTAGTGGTTAGGGGACTGCGTTACGAACCTGACGACTGGAGTTGACGAACAGTTCCACCGGTCCTGGGCCTCCCCTAGGTTGATTCAGACCTTAAACAAGTAGCTAGTGCAGTGTGTATGCGTCACCACTGGAGAGACAAAGGCGGTCGAGCGGGGTGCTGGTCACACCACCCCGTCGTGTGCCGTGCCGGTCTTTATAGGTGATCGCTAACAATACTTGTACCAACAATCTCTTCAGACTATATAATAATAATAATAATTTAATAATAATTTCAATTTATATAGCGCCTTTCACGCAATTCGTCTCAGCGTGGTACCTGTGCGGGGAGCGGTGGCGCAATGATTTGCACACTGCGAAGGGCATGGGACAGACTCTTCCAATCACCTGGGTTCAACTCCTCGCCAGGGCGAGCATCTGTTGCAAGTGGCAGGGCCAATCTGAGGCTGTCTCAAGCGCTAGCGGTCGCAACCACGGGGCAACCTAGACATATGAGTGCGAGCGACGCTCATGTCGCTGCTTTTTAATCCGTGTGGGGGGTGGAGGGCGGGCTCATCATTCAATCACTCCCTGGGGCCCGA
>JAZEWU010000028.1:390714-407438 GCA_036362915.1 Geotria australis | reverse complement strand
TTATTATTAATGCGCGGGAATGCTGTCACGACAAACGCTGGAAACCGTTTTTGCCGTACAGTCGTTATGCGGGGCGTTCATGTCTCGCGGTTTGGAACGCGGCCCGGCGGCTCGAGGAGGCTTCGGGCAGCAATTCCCGACCTTTTTCGTCATGCCGACCGCTAGATCGTAGTCCTCAAAAGCTTGTTGTGGACCACGACATACGAAGGCCTATGGCTGACGAGAGTCAAACTTATATATCAACATGTATTAAAACGCATCTACAATTAATCGTTTATTATTGTATATCATAATATCGTCTTTTATAATTATTGCAACCCTGTGCAGGATTAAGCGGTTTCTGACGATGGATAATTGTATGTTCATTCATTCATTGTCAGAAACCGCTTAATCCTGTACAGGGTTGCGGTGAGCCAGAGCCTATCCCGGCAGACACAGGGCACAAGACAGGGCTTTACCCAGGATGGGATGCCATTCCATCTAACTTCCTGTTATATTTTTGTATTTTTAAAACATTTCACGCACTACCTGCAATGCCGTCACGGAGCATTAGGGGTCCGCGCACAAGAGGTTGGGAACCGCTGGCTTGGGGATCACGGATCGTTCTTCCTGAAACGCACGGTGTAGCTGGGAGTTGGTGACGCACTCCCGCACTGTGGAGGCAGCTGGGGTTGGTGGATCAAGCACAAGTGCCAAATCTCCTATGCTACCAGGTTGCCATCTCCTGGCTTGCCAGGGTATGGCAGTCCAACAAGTCTTCTGATTTCTGTCTGTATTCTATCCGCACAGGGATTGAGTGGTACACTCCTGAAGCATCCCAATATAGGGTGCCAGAGCTTGGGCAAATGTTGACGTTGGTCCTGGCAGCCCTCCCACGTGTCTGTGGTTTTTTCGCGCTGCTGAATTTAACAAACACTGCGGCACGTTACATATTTGTGTAATTATATATTTTTCTCTCTGCTGTAGATATTGCGGTGGGAGCTCCATACGACGGCTTTGGGAAGGTGTTCATTTATCACGGAGGATCAAAAGGACTGAATCCAAAAGCCATCCAGGTAACGTTCCTGTCCTGGCTCAATCGCTATCGCGTTTACAAATAATCATTCGGCAGGGTGGCTATGGAGCGGTAACATCCGCGCCTCAGAATGAAAGTCCTGCCCGAGGTGGTTTGATTCCTGCCTCCATTGCCTTTTTGTGTGTAGTTTGTGAGTTTTTCCCCTCTTCTATATGGGTTTCCTCCCGGGTTCTCCGGTTTCCTCCCACAACTAAAACAAATAAACACTCGTCAATTAATTGCCCGATAACATCCTAATATATAGGACGCAGTGTCTGGCGGGTTGGCGCCCGTTAACCGCATTGCTTGACTCCCCCCGTCTGCAGGTTACCTCACGGCTCCGAGTTGTTCTCTTTTCGAATGAATATGTTCAACACTGAACGAATATGCACACGGTATAAATTCTACATAGTATTATCCCCTGCAATAAGTTAACGTATTGGCTGTGTGTGTCCCTGCATCCCGCGACAATTAACGCTCGAGTTTACCAACGCAAACAACATATACAAACGCTAGGTAACGCAACCAACGCACAGCAAGGGTTTAACCCTGACCATAATCATAAAGTGAACAGTATAACACACAGTATTGCACAGGACATAATTGATTAATAAATTAGAGACAAAGTGCGACAGTGTAACAGTGCGATGGTAATAAATTGGAGAAGTTTATTGCGTTATAGGGCGGCACGGTGGCATGGTCAGTAGCGCTGCCACCTCACAGCAAGAAGTACCCAGGTTCAAATCCCAGCTCGGGTGCCTTTCTGTGTGGTGTTTGCATGTTCTCCCTGTGTCTGCGTGGGTTTTCGCCAGGCACTCCGGTTTCCTCCCACAGTCCAAAGACATGCTGCTGCATAGGTTAATTGGCCTGCGGACTAAATTGCCCCCGGTGACCTGTGATGGACTGGCGTCCCATCCTGGGTATAGCTCTGCCTTGCTCACCGCGACCCAGTAGAGGATTTAGCGGTTTCTGACGATGGATGGATATTGCGTTGTAAAAGAGATGTCTGTAAAATGACGGTGACGTGTAAATGTAAACCGTTGTTTTGATTTCCTGTGGATGCCGCTAGGTGATCGGCGGGGAGACGTTCCCCATAAAGATCTCCTTCTTTGGATACTCGGTGGTCGGCGGCGTCGACGTCGATGGCAACGGCTACCCCGACGTGGCGGTGGGCTCCCTCTCCGAGCAGGTCGCCATCATCAGGTGCGGACGCTGCCACCCGTCTGTTTTACCCGTGTCTGTCACCCGTGTGTTTCAATGGGTAATGAGAGCGGATCGTGTGATAACGCCCGCTCATTTAGAACAGTTATCTTGTGAAAAGAGAAAAGGTTTTACCCTTTTTGACAATAACACAAGTGTTAAGATCTTAAAACACCAATAGATATCTTTCACAATGTGTCAAGTTTGTAAAAAAATACACGTTTGTGATGGTTGTTCTTCAGAGCTGTTAATTTGGGATGAGCCGTATCCTGAAAGGATAGCTCTGAAGAGCAACCATCATGAATCGAGCTGTGAAAACCTACATCAGTACACACGTGCTTGTGGCAAAACATGCAAACAAAATTATTTGATAATGTATGCATTGTCTTCGAAAGCATGTGTGTTATTTTTGTACGATGCTTTCCTCTTCACCGGTGTTTGTGTTTGTGCCACGGCTCTGCTCGGGTTTAGGTCACGGCCCGTGGTGAACATAGAAACGGATATCAGGAAGCCCGTCGACATCAACATCAACGAGAAGAACTGTGGCCCGTTCACCTGGTGAGTGGGCCACAGCTGGCCCTGCCGTGGGCGCTTGCCGTGCTCTTCCACTGCTGTTTCTTGCGGCCGCAGAGCAGTGCCCGTCACCATGTAACACCGTAACGGCTGTGCCGTGTTTCCCTCAGTGCCGACATCAGCGCCTGCTTCACCTACAAGGGGAACAACGCCAAGTCCAGCCCTGCCACTCGTAAGAGCCCGTGCGCCGCGTTTGATTCAAAACCAACACTTCAACACGTTCATCAATCAACACTGTGGCCCTGAAATAATCATAAATGTATATAATAGGCGGCCGGGCGTAGTGCTGGCCACCCACCCCCTCACGTGCCATGCTGGCCTTAATAGGGGCTTGCTAACACCACTTCAACCTACAGTCTGCTCAGGCTATACGGAGGATCTTTATCTTTGTGTCGGGCTCAGGGGTGATGTTCACGGCGAAGGCGGACGTGGACCGCGTCCAGGCGGGCCTGGTTCCTCGCGCCGTCTTCCTGGACGATGCCGGGAGGCCTCAGCTGGCCATCTCGTCCGGCTCCGTCGACCTCCAGGGGCAGGACAGCCGCGAGTGCGTGCGCCGCACCCTGCGCATCAACGTAAGGACTCCGCGTCGATGCGCCGCAACGACCCTGGGCTCGGCCAGGATCACCTCGCGATGCTCATCGGGGGTCGCGAGGCGATGACTTTATGTTTTTCCCCTCATTTGGCGGAATCTCAGCTCTAAGAATGATGACCATTTCGAAGGTGGCAATGTTGTTTCCCGTGTGTCAATGGGTTAATTTTCATCTCCTAGTTGAATGGGTATGAATACCAACTGACTGGAATATATTGGATCAAATGGTGATGAAAATGTCTGTAGCAGCACTCCTAGTGTGTGTGTAAAAGAGGTCACTTGAAAACCGTGCTCCAGCGCATGGTGTCGCGATGCGGCGTGTGTGTGGCGAGTTTAGAAGCTGCCCTTGCTGGGCATGCCGTGAGGCGGCAGGGTGGCGCAGTGGTAACATCCGCGCTTCCAGACAGAAAGAGGTTTTTGCCAGAAGCAGTTCGATTCCCGCCTCGTTCACCTTTCTGTATGGAGTTTGTGTGTTCTCTCCCCCTGTTCTGTGTGGGTTTCCTCCGGGTTCTCCAGCTTCCTCCCACAACTAAAAAATCCCCAATCATTAATTGGCAGATACCATCATAATATATAGAACCCAGTGTCTGGCAAATGTTCACCCCGTCTAACCCAACGGAACTCCCTTCCCCCTTCACCGCCTCTCTGCGGTTTCTACTGATGAAGGTTTTGACTACTAGATGTGTGAGAATTGCTCTTCATAGCTGTTCTTTCGGGATAGCAGTGTCGAGTGTTCCTCCTCTCTCCTTCGCGACGTTTCGCCTCCCACGTTGGAGGCGTCGTCAGGCATTTCTGATCTCGCGGCGCAGAACATCCCGAAGGAACGGCTCTGGAGAGAAATAACCGGCAGGTTTCCTCGTACTTCCGAGTCGTTCTCTCTCCCTCGAACACTGCACGAGCGCGCGTGGCGGCGCGTTACAAGCCGTAATTATCATATTTACTCGCCAACTCACAGGACAATATCCGAGACAAGCTGCGGCCGCTCAAGGTCTCCTTCGACTATCAGCTGCAGGGGGCGCGCAGGCGGCGGCGGCAGGCGCAGGAGAGGCCCGTGCTCAACGTGCTCAAGCCCAGCTCTTTCTCGGCCGACGTGAGTGCGCCGTCCGGCAAGACGGCCAGGCGGCCGCTAGCGACGCTGCTTCCCTCCGTCTGCAGTCAAACAGCCGCCTCGTGCTGCTCAAATGAGCATCGACACTCGGGGTCGACCGATGTGGATTTTTCAGGGCCGATGCCACCGATATTTGAGAGAGCAGGAAAGCCGATGGGCCCATCCATCATTAACTAAGATAGAGAAGAAATTAGAATTACACCAAATAATTGTACTTTAATTAAAAACTTTATGAACAAAGCATATATTATTTATGTTCATACAACTATTAAAAAGCATTGCCACTAGGGAGACAAATGCGGCCGGGCGTGGTGCTGGGTCGGTCAGTGGGCCGGTGTGTGGGTGGGTTGATTGCTGGGTGCGTGGGTCGGTCGGTGGGTGGGTGAGTCGGAAGACAAAGGTGGTCGGGCATAGTGCTGGCCGCCCACCCCCCTCATGTGCGGTGGCAGCCTTAGAAGGTGCTCACTAACAGCATTTTACCCAACAATGTGTTAGCGTCTCCGCGGGGCTGGAGGGCGTTCTGCACGCGTGTGAGCGAGTCGCTGGCATGTGTTAACCTGTGAGGCGGGTTGCTGCGTCACAGGAAATAACTCCGTGTTTGCTGTGTCCTCAGATAAACTTTGCCAAGGATGGCTGTGGATCGGATAACATCTGCCAGAGCGACCTGCAGCAGTCTCACCAGTTCTTCAGATTTGCGAACAACTCATTCGATCTGCTGCCCACGTATGCAGCCGGCCCCCACACAGCACACGCAGCAGTGGGAGACATTGACGCGTCTCTACAATAAACCCTTCACTTTTGCCGTTTCGCGAATTTGCCGTTGTAGTTCTGTGTGGCCCCTAAAAGAAAAGCTCGTGCAAGTGCATTTAGTGAAACGTAAAAATGGTATTCGCGATATTTGGGATTTGTGCCCATTTTTGGGACGTATCCCACGCAAAAGTTAAGGGTTTCCTGTGCTCTGTAGCGTCACATGCTGAACCTTCTCAAGATAACATCTCTCATTCTCCACTGCGTTGTATAATAACACAAGGCGACTAAAATGTAAATATTTTGGAGGGCAGCCCGAGTGAAAGCGCGTGGCTCACTTTTGAGAGGGCGCTGCCCAGCCGGCGGCCGTGGCCACGGCAGCCTGGGCCCGCTATCCTGGCACGCAACCGGCGCCGGCTCTCTTCCTGGCGGCCGTGGCGCCGGTCTCCACGCGGCCGCGGGGGAGGACGCCACAGCCGTCGCTCCCGGCGCTCCGGTCTCGGAGCAAATATTGGGAAAGTTTCTGCTGCAAATAGAAACGCGACGGTTCTCGGCGGTGCCGCTCATGACGCCGGCCGTCCCCTCCTGCAGGGAAGGCCACGAGCAGGTGCTGCTGCTGCGCGGCCAGGAAGACCTGGCGCTGGAGGTGACCGTCACCAACCCGGGGGAGGACGCATACGAGTCCCGGCTCAGCGTGCGTCTGCCCACCTCGCTCGGCTACGCGGAGGCGCGCCCCAAGGAGTTTCCTCCCGTGAGCCCCGCGTACCGCTGCGTGTCTCCACGCGTGCTAATCACGGAGCGCCTGTGTGGTTGTGTGGTTGCGTGGTGCGCCTGTGTGGTTGTGCGGTGCTTTTGTGTCGGTGTGCGTGTGAGCGGTGCGTGTATGTTTGGGGAGCGGTGGCCCAGTGGTTAGCGCGCTGGGCTACGAATCTGGCGACCCGAGTTCGAATCCCGCTCACGGCCAACACCAGTGACGATTTTCTGAACCGGTCCTGGGCCTCCCCTAGGTCGACTCAGCCTCAAATGAGTACCTAGTGCAGTGTGTAAACATTGCCACTAGGGAGACAAAGGCGGCCGGGCGTGGTGCTGGTCACCAACCCCCTCGTGTGCCGTGTCGACCTGCATAGGTGCTCGCTAACGGCACTTGCCCCAACAGTCTGTTAAGGCTATACGGGGGATCTTTGTCTTTGTGGTGCGTGTATGTGGTTATACGGTGTGTGCTCACGGCCAACACTAGAGACGATTTTCTGAACTGGTCCTGGGCCTCCCCTAGGTCACTACAGCCTCAATTGAGTACCTGGTGCCGTGTGTAAACATCGTCACTAGGGAAACAAGGCCGGCAGGGCACAGCTTGCCACCCGCCCACTCGTAGGCCGTGCTGGCCTTTACAGGTGCTTGCTAAGGCTCTACGGTCTGTTAAGGCTATACAGGGGATCATCGTCTTTGGTGTGTGATGGTGTGGTGCATGTGTGTGGCTGTGCGGTGTCTGCGTGGTTTCCAGGGCGAGCCTCCCGTGTGCAACAACAACGGGACGGTGACGGACTGTGAGCTGGGAAACCCGCTCAAGCGCGGCCAGACCGTGAGTCCTGCAGCTGTCACACCAACCAGGCCTGCGGCCTCACTTCTTTCAAGTTCAAAAGTCAAAGTGATTGTCTGTTCTTCTTCTTTGCGATTCTTCGAAGCACGATGGTTAGCTTCTGGACATCGTTGTCTTTCAGCTCGGCCTTGATTGTCTGTTGAAATAATGTTTGAGGTGGCGCCTCTCCCATTTCAAGCACTGAGCCAGCGAGAAACATTCTATGCTCCCACGATGGTTGCGTGTCTGTATACTTGACGAACCGCGGTTTGTGATACTCATTTCTTTGATGCTGGAGAGATGATGGGCACAGTCAACATGCCAACCAGTATTTGAATTCGCAACTTTTTGATTTTTCGACCGCTGAGCCACCTGGCTGGGTATTGGCCACTATAGTACAACACACAGACCCAAACACAGCGCTGGCGAATGGGACCCAGCCCCAGAGAGTACGAACAAAGGCCACTCGAGCCGCCAAGGCCGTACTGTACTGCCGAGCATACTGCGAGCAGGGGAGGAATTGGAAAAAATTGACTCCGGGAACGGACCCGGGCCTATGTACCCTTTAGAGCGAGGGTCAAGGGGTCCTCCTCCCGAAAATGTTGCATTTATGATAGCGCATTTCCCGCATTTCCGTGACTTCTGAGATGTAAAATAACTGTCCAAATGTAAGACCACGAAAGCCTAATAGGTTCCCCCTGGGATTTTCACCGTGGGAGCGGCGTTCCCACGCATTCCCATCCCATTCCAGCCCCGGCTGCCAGGGGACTGTGCCGTGACGCACCGTGCTGTCTCCTCAGGTTGTGTTTTACCTCATTCTGAACACCCACGGCCTCAGCGCCAACGAAGAGCTCGTCAACGTCGAGCTTCAACTCGCGACGTAAGTGGCCGCCGAAGGGCTCGCGCACCCCGCGATGCCGAGCGGCCTGGGAGCACTCGGTGGCACGCACACTCACCGCGACGGCGTTGGCGGGATCGCCCCCACATGATGGCTCGCCCCCGCACGGTTCTAGCATCGGTGCGAGCGCCCGCGTTTGGCACGCCGGTGGCGTCACTCGGCGCTGTCCGCGCAGAACGGCCGCTCGTTAGGGCGGCAGTACTTAACTGTCGCTCGCGGCCCCGAGCGATCCGCCGATGTTCCTCATTCCTACTGTGGGGGAGAGTCTTTGCACAAGACGACCATGGTTGACTTCCCTCCGCGGAGAGCGGTGCTTGTTTTATTGACGCAGCAGGGATGACGGGCTGAGTCTTCCCCTAACTGGCGTTTGTGAGCTGCTCACTCAAGTTGTGAGAGTGCATGAGAGAATGCAGGAGAGGGTGGGAGAAATCGAGAGCAAGCGAGAGATTGTCAGTGTGTGAGCGAGGGAGCGAGGTGCGAATGTCTCCGTGGAGTCGGCCCCTAAACCAAGTTGTGTGTTTGCGTCGTGCGTGCAGCACGAGCAATCAGAGCAACCTGGCGCTACAGATGGCGCAGCTGCAGGTGCGCACGGAGCTGCTGTTCACGACCTCGGGGTGAGTGGCGCTCGCCCACACGCAGCCGGGCAGACACTGTGTGGTCAAGATGATGGGTGCCGTGTGGTGACAATGACGATGGGCGTCGTGTGCTACTGATGATAATCAATACTGTGATGCTGATGATGGTCACGACATGCTTCAGTCAATGTTGATGGTCTAGGCTGTAGGTAGACGCTGCAGGACCGGGTATGAGGAGTGACGGTGGCTGTGCGTGTGTCTTCTGCGCAGGGTGGCAAAGCCTTCCCAGGTTTACTTTAGCGACTCCATGGAGGGCGCGTCCACGCTGAAGCAGGAGAACACCGGGAACGTCATCGAGTACGAGCTCACGGTAAGGGCGGCAGGGTGGTGCAGTGGTAACATCTGTGCCTCACAGAAAGTATGGTCTTCCCCAAGGTGGTTCAATTCCCGCCTGGGCGCCTTTCTGTGTGGCGTTTGTGTGTTCTCCCCTTATTCCGCGTGGGTTTCCTCCGGAATGAATACCTTCGAAACTGAATGAATATGTGCGCATTATAAATAGAGATTATTATTATATTGTTACTATAAGTCTAAACTTGGCGTGACGATGGCAGCGCCATACTAAATGCACTCGCAAAACAACAACAAATCCGTCCGCCTTCATCGGAACCTTGCTCGAGCAGTTAACATTCCATCCAGCGTCTCACTCAGCACCGACTGCACGTTTAAAATTGTATAATTCTCATTAGTGAGAACGCCCGCTGGCCCACGTGGGGGCCCACGGCACCGGCCCACAAGCAGACCCACGCACGCTGGGCGACGCTGGGCCGAACCAGTGCGGGCAGCAGCCTGACGGACGCACGCCGCTGCCCGTGTGTGTCGCGCGGTGGTGCAGGTTCACAACCTGGGCAAGTCTCTGAGCTCGGTGGCGTCGGCTCACCTCAACATCTCCATCCCGGCCTTCACCCCGAGCCAGAAACAGCTCCTGTACGTGACCAGCACCAGCGTTGTGGCTGGCGCCGTCGAGAGGAGCTGCACGGCCGTCGGCGCCGACGGGCAAATCGTGGTGGGTTTCTCGGTTGTTGCTTCTCGTGTGGTTGAGACTCTTCTGGTTGGCGAAGGTCTCGCTTCGTTAAACAAGAAGAACTCGAGCGTGACGTTAATAACTATTGTTGGGCGGCAGGGTGGCGCACAGAAAGAAAGTTCTGCCCGAGGCGGTTTGATTCCCGCCTCGGGCGCCTTCTGTGCCCAGTTTGTGTGTTCTCTCCTCCGGGTTCTCTGGTTTTCTCCTGCAAACATTTTTAGCGCTATGGGGCGACAATTGCTGTCTGTGCTTCCCAAACGAGCAAACATGCCGTGTCACTTTTGAAATATAGCCTACGATGTCCTACCACGGCTATTTCAACCACTTGACTTTAAGTTTCATTGTGAAGCAGACGGCGCACACTGTGTCCCGGTTAACCGACACCGCAGCATCACCCGGGGCGGCGGCCTCCACGCGTGTGTGTGACCGCGTCATGTCCTTGCTTTGCTGCAGAAGAGAAAGCGGAGAGACGGGACTAAAGAAGCGTTCAGCTTCAAGAAACAGAAGAAGTACTTCAAGCTGGTTGGTGCTGCCCCGACTCCAACCGCTGCCACCACAGCTCTCGGTGTCGATCACTCCAGTTTAACGTCACGATGGCTGTGAGAACGGCCAAGCGGTTTAACGCGTTAACTCTTTCAGTTTAATGTACTGATGTGGGTTATTACAGCTCAGTGTATCCGAATATCTCTCCGTAGTTGTTCTATCAGGATAGCCACGTCGAGTGTTCCTTTTCTCTCTCACGCGGAGACGCGCGGAGCCCCGCCGCTCACCGCTCGCTCCCACGTTGAGCAAGCCGAGCGGCGGGGCGGGCGAGCCGAGGCGGGCAAGCCGCCTCGCGCGACCGACGGAGCGCGTGCGTGCGTGTGCGCATGGGGCAGAACTGCAGCAGCGCGGAGGACGTCCAGTGCCAGGTCTACCACTGCCCGCTGCAAGGCATGGACATGAAGGCCGTCGTCAAGATCCGGGCCAAGCTGTGGAACAGCACCTTCATGGAGGCACGTGGACGGGCGCTCGCGCACACCCACGGCCCCTCCCTCCTGCGTCTCGCCCACACGGCGTCGGGTTTTCCACCATCGGGCGCGCGACGATACGGCCAGCGGTACACACACCGTGCCGCGCGACATGGCTGGGTGTCTAGCCCTGGCGATGTCCTATATGGCGCACAGATCGGGTGACTCTTTGCATGGGTGACTGGCTGGGTGGGTGGTTGTGTTGGTCGGTGGGTGAGTGGGTTGGTCAGTTGGTTGGTGGGTGAGCGGGTTGGTCGGTAGGTCAGTCGATCAGTGGGTGGGTCGGTTAATCGGTCGGTGGGTTGGTTAATCGGTCGGTCGGTGGGTGGGTGCGTGGCTCCTGTTCGACGGCCATGTAAAGGTCACGGGGTCGCCGCTGTGTCCCGGTGCGTGCGGCGAGGCCGTCGTCTGTGTCGACGTTCCGGCCGACGTCCCCGCTGCACCGCTGCACTCCCGCGGGAACGCACCGCTGCACTACCACGAGAACGCTCGCTCACGGGATCGTCTGTCGTTGCAGGAATACGACGACGCAAACTACCTGGATCTCATCTCGTACGTCACCCTGGGACTAAACTCTGGGAGCAAGAACATCATTCTCAAGGACGTAGGCCTTGAGAGGATCCCGGTGAGACTTTCAGGGCTTCTGACCCAATACTGCCCTCCCTAGCTCCCGTGTGTTTGTATTTAAATGTTTGTAAAGCACAGGCCCAAATATCCAAAACGTCAAGCGACAAACGGCACTACCAAGGTTGTACTCTATTAGAGTTAAATGCGTTTAATTAACTCTGTTTATGAGTGCTGTGTGTGCTTACTCGCTTCTCCAACATATGAACATAACACTTTTTCACGTGACTTAAACTCTTAAACAGAGCTTCACTAGAGTTAATCCGTTTGTTCGTTGGGAAAGGTTATCATTGTAAGAGCTTTGGAAAAGAGGATATTGGAGTAAATCTCAAAGTGGAGCAGAATGAGGAGTGAGGTGGCCCGATAATACGTGTGCGTCGTGCGTTCGTGATGCATGTGGGCGTCACACGTGTGTGTATGATGTGTGTGAATGACGCGTGTGTGTGTCACGCGTGTATGTTGTGTGTGTCACGCGTGTATGTTGTGTGTGTGTGTTACGCGTGAGCTCCTTCGGCAGGCGAGGCTCAGGTGGCTGGGCCATGTAGCTCGCATGCCCAGCCATCGCATGCCCAAGCAACTGCTGTTTGGTCGGATAGAGGGGGCTAAACGGGCGCGGCACGGGCTAGAGAAGAGATGGACCGATGCGGCACAGGAGGATCTGGAGCTGGGTGGACTTGCTGAAAACTGGTACCGGCGGTGTCAAGATCGACCTCTGTGGAGGAGGTTCGTGAAGGACGCTACTGGGCAGTTGGTGGCAGTCGCCCTCCAGCAACAACGGAGGGCGGAGGAGCGACGCTCACAACAGCGAGCCGAGCGCCGAGCGGCCAAAGCACAGCAAGTTGGCACAGTAGGGTGCATCTGCCGGTCATCTCAGTCAGGCAGCCCATGACACCTGGGTCTGTCCTGTGACCTCCTGTCGACGAGCCTTCGACACTTCACGTGGCCTCGGGGTGCATATGGCCTGGCACAGGCGACGTGGTGACGTCACCGCCACTTAGTGGCGAAAGACGGTTGTTATGTTATGTGTTACGCGTGTGGGTCAGATGCACATGTGACCTGGTGTCCACGCTCGCTAACGGCACTTGACCCTACGGTCTGCTAAGGCTATACGGGGGATCTTTCTCTTTGTCCACGCAGGTGAGGCTGACCATATTCCCGGAGAAGTCGACGGTGCAAACCTCCGACTTCCCGTGGTGGATCATCCTGGTGGCCATCCTCGTGGGGATCCTGCTGCTCGCGCTGCTCCTCTTCCTGCTGTGGAAGGTGCGAGCGATGATGTCGCCGGGCGCTCGGGAAACGCACGGGTCTGTGGAAGAACGGAGGTGTAATACGGCAACGATGTGCGGCGACGTGTTAACACGCTGCCGGATGAAGGGTGGCACGGCGGTAACATCCGCTCCTCACAGAAAGAAAGTCCTGCCCGAGGCGGTTTGATTCCTGCCTCAAGCTCCTTTCTGTGTGGAGTTTGTGTGTTCTCTCCCTGTTCTGCTGTTCTGTGTGAGTTTCCTCCGGGTTGTCCGGTTTACTCCCAAAATAAATATATAGGACACAGTGTCTGGCAAATGTTGGCACCGGCTGGCCACGTGGCTGACACCCCCCCTCCTCTCTGCGGTTCCTTCGTACCTCCGTATCCGTGTCTCGTTCATGATCAGGCGTGGAATTTGCACGGAGCATTATAAATTGTATCCTAATCATTACGAATGCCTCCCAGCACCACGTAATGCGTGCACCTTGTAATTAGCGCTCAATTTCTGGAATGTCACTGTGACCCTCGTGACCCCCGCTGCCCCTGTGGCCCTCCGGCCTGTGCTCACCGTGTGCGTTGTTTTGTCCAGTGCGGCTGCCTAAACTTCAACAGGAAAGCTGATCTCTACGAGGCGAAGTACTACCACGACGAGGTGGAGGTGCAGCCCTCGGAGACGGCCAAGCTCACGTCCGACTGCTGACGGCCCTCGCGCACAGGTTGGTGGCGCCGACGCCCGTCCCGATTTGACCCGGGTTTGACCCTGATGGTCGGGCAATCAGAGTTGCTCGTCAATGCCGTGAAGGGTGTTCCTGCTGTCTCATTTGTGTATATACGGTGTACAGTACTGTATATATATTGGCGGATGCAGTATATACATCAAGCAATGAAAAATGACATCAGTAGTCTGGGAATCCGTGCCTGTGTTTGGGTGGCGGAAGGAATCAATTCTTACCCAGGTCTGCTGACGCTAACAGCTTTGTTAGACCTTGGCCGACTAAGCAATCTGTCAGGGTTTGGTCTATAATGGAAGCAGTGGCAACCCTGGGTCATCGCAGCATAGATGGGAGATGAATAAAATTAGCGTTTATATTCACGCAGCTTATACTGTGTTTCAGGGTTGCGTTTTGGAAGTCAAAAGTCAAGAGCCGCATCCGTCGTTTCACAAGCATCACGTTCGTCTGCATCTTCCATAAACCCCATCTCTGTTTCACTATCGACACCGCGCGCACGCCGAGGACCCCCGCGTGAAGCTCAACGAGTCGCCGCTCGGCGGCTCGTGCCGATGACAAGGGGTGAACGCTCTGCCACGCGAGCGATTAACATTCCTTGTGGGAGAGTCAGTCGACACGCCTGCGTGTTGTGTAGAGGCAGCGGCGTCGCGGCAAGTCTCACCTGCGGCCTCTCGCGTCTCCTGCGGAATCGCGACACGGCACACAGTCGGCTTCAGTGCTTTTGGTTCCCTCACCAGGAGCGATGTTCATTAAGGCGTCTCACAGCAATCACAATTCAGAGCAACTTTTAAAAGCCTGAATTTTGCACTGCCCGTTCATTTTATGATTTTACAATACGTTTCAGTTCAGATACCCTAATTTGAGAGGGAATTGTTGAACAGGTTTCTCAATATGATGATAAAACTGATAACGGTGGGAAAATGCGTGCGGGCGGAAAACGTTTAGGGTGCCACGTGATGCGATGCCCATTGAGTTGGTGACCTAAACAACGACAGGGCCACGTTCAGCTCAAGAGCTGGTGGTCTGGGCAAGGCTGAGATCATTTTGCATGCAATGTGGTCACATGGCATACGTGCAAGACATGGCGGGAGTGGGCATCCACGCTGTTTGCGAGGAGACCTTTGCGTATTATCAAATCTAACCCTCACAGTTGCAACACATTCTGTGTCTCAAGTGGGATTGGGGTTTTTACCAGAGGATTTTATCACAAAATTGTCTCCGAGCCACTCCTAGGCGCTGAGCTAATGGAAGGGTTCCGTAACGATCCTTTTACTACGTTCTAAAAACCTCTGTCAGCAGAAATGGCCAATTAAGAAAAACTGTTTCATCACTTTTACACAGAATCAAGAAATATAAATACAATAGATATGCATGCACCCCAGACAATTTTTCACCCACACTACCGTATAGATATGTTTTTCTACATTATTTTTGGTGTATTTTACATATATTTTAGGTACACTTTTAAGCAAAATGTTGGTTTCCCTGGCTCGTAATGGGACATGCTTGTGTCATGTGGGGGGCTGCGTCGTGTGTCTGGAGCCCTCGGGAGGTCTTCACGTGGGGTTTGGGCCATTCTACCTTTTGCATCGGGCCATTTGTGGTGACATACGTTGGGGCTTTTTCATTTAAAAATACATTTACAATAAGTTCGGCCATTTTTGTGAAAATTACCACTTTGTTACGTAGCATTTTAATCCGAGATGCGAGGCATTACCTCGTGCAGGAATTAGTTAAAAATGTGTCATTTTTGTAACAAAAAACATTGGAGTGACAAAATCTGGTGATAAAATTATCCTAGACGATCATCAGGCCAAAATCTCAGGGCTTGGGGATAACTCATCTCCTTGCGTTGTCTTGGTGGTGCTGCCAGTGTCAGCTGATGAAGGTACCTGCTGGATGAGAGGTCGTCTGCTCATGGCCTTTCCTGACGCTCTACATTGAACTTCTCTTGCTTGGGGTTTGGTGCTGCTGTTCTGCGGGGGATTAAATAGGCTCATTCAACGCACGATCGTCTCGCAAACACACCTCATGGGTGTCGTAAACTCTGAATTCATACGTTCACGGATTCCACGTGTCTTCATCCTCCCAATGCAGGGCGCCTTGTCATGTTTGAGATAATGTAGAGGGAGAACAGCAGTGTCCAATAAAAACTGCTACAAATATTTGTCAAGATTTTATTTTTTACTAAGTACTAGCGAAGTGCCCCGCCATACTAGCAATCATGTTCCAATCATGCGTCATGGTAAAGGAAAAGTGCGTAAGCGAGTAGACAATTCTGCTCAAGTGTATCCTTGGGCGGTGCCTAAGGGTACACTGGTGGTAGCTCACACAAGGTAGGGGTTTCAAAAGACACTCAAACACAGTATTTGTACAACGGCAAAAAAGGTCCAACAGAACCGAGACTGTAATTTATTTAATTGTGACAAAAATAATTCATTACAATTTCAAATTCCAAATAAAACAAAGCAATACTCGATGTTGTTTTATCCAGATAAAAATGTATATGACCCAATCACAACATTATAACCTAACGCGATGAAGCTGTATAAACAAGTGTCAAGAACAGTAACAGTAGGCTGTGGTTTTAATTGCATGCTACAGGGTTCAGAATACATAATGTGACAGGCCAGTAGCTTATCGGTAACATTTAAAACAACACAATCATCGACACAAATTTGAAATGGTTGGTTTAAAACTAAAATGTTATGTATTTTTCGTGTTGTTAAAATGACTGATTATATAGTAAATCTGTGTAGTTATATATTTAATCTGCCGCATGGCAGATTAAATATATGGCGAATCCATATTCCGGTGCGGTGGTTGAATCTACGGTGATGGTTTCTCAATTCCCTCTGCGTCACCAAAACTGTCACCAGTTTTGCCTTAAACTCAGTGTTTAAAATAGAGCTCAGCGTCCTAACCGGTTTTGCGAGCGGTGAATCCAAACTGCAGCACGATTACCAGGTGGCCGGCACCCCGACTGAGAATAAATGATTCTGCATAATCACAAATTGTAAAATATTAGAATTGCTCTCAACAGCTGCTCTCATGGGATAGCCGTATCGAGCGTTCCTCCTCTCTCCTTCGCTATCGCTTGACACGACTATCCCGAAAGAGCAGCTCTTGAGAGCAATTCTGATACATCAGGCTGTGAAACGCCACATCACCAAACATTGTAGTGAATATTTTGGGTATGTCACCTACGTGACCATCCGGACGCTTCTCCCGATGAATTGACAACAAGACCTCTCCACCTCTTACGACATCTGCTGCATGGACGTGGAGAAACCATGACCCTTGCGTGACTGCCACTCGCATACAAGGATGATGTAGAAGCGATATCGTGCACAAACGAGCAACTGGGGCCCCTTAAAATTAACTAAATGAGTGGGTGGATGTACGTGATCATTTCAAATCGAAAAGGCTGTGGTGGGATCTCATCCGTACACTTATAGATACTACATTCTATAGAGTTCTGTATTATATACAGTTCTATATTCACACAAATTTACACCAAAATGTTCCGAATACTCCGCTTATTTTTGGAAGAGAAACATCTCATCACATAAAGAAACGCTATATTTGTTTTCTAGAATGTGTGATTATTGAGATGCTCGCAATGGTGAGCGCTCCACGTCACATTGGCCCAGCCACACCTGGCACCGACACACGGTGCGGGTGTGTGGCGGAGGGGGTCGTGGCGCTGGGT
>JAZEWU010000028.1:378418-390625 GCA_036362915.1 Geotria australis | reverse complement strand
ATGGTGGCGGTGTTGGGGCAGAATTTTACGGCCAGATGCCCTTTCTGAGCCAACCTCCTTTAGTCGGGGGGTCTTTGGATAGTTATTTGTCCGGAACCTCCCCCCAGACCTCAGACCTGTTCACCAAGGGAGACCCTATCAGGAGTGCTAGACTGTAGGTGGCATAGCTCTGGGGTTTATTGGAAAATGCAATCCCCTCCAAAATGATAAGATTCAAATTCATGGAAATGTTGCAGACCAGATTTTTATAACAAAACGCCGTGGTGCGAAAGGGTAAGAACCGGTGTTTTATTCGATCGCAGCTGCCCGAGCAGCAGCTCACCTTCAGGTAGACGAGGGCGGATGTGCCATAACCCTCCATGGAGTACAGGTGAATGTCGCCCTGGAAGTAGCGTGCGTAGAGCCGCGACAGAGGCAGCCCGTATCCAAAGCCAGCCTGCATGGCACAAAAAACACTGCGCTGCAGTACACTGGGGATCTGTAATCCATAAATATCTCAGCCCCATTGCACCGCGGTGGAAACAGTCACGAGTTACAATTACTGTAGACAGTGTAGAGGCTTAAATTAGTCTGCAGCGTGTGTGCGAGCTTTCTGTGTTTGTAAGGAGGCGTGGCGGTGGGGTGCTCGGCGGTGTGCCAGTGAACGAGGCGTCTCCACGCAGTAACTGCACCATGGTAACCCAGCAACTTCTGATAATTTTACTTTTCGTACAAATTAGTTATACATGTTTTTTAAAAAGAGTTTGTCTCCTTTCCAGTATCTACTCATGATAACTATTCACATGCCAATTCAGTAGTGTTCATTTGAAAACGTTGGAAAGACTATGTTTTTTCTCAGAGCCGAATTGAGGATACGGTGCATATTGTAATCTGCAACTGTTACTTACTCATCTTTTACGGCCCTTAAATGTGCAATGAAGAAGGGCAATTGCCTGAAACGTTACCTACTATATATTCCTCCCGTTTATGGCAAACGTATTCTTGACCAACGTGTTGGGTTTAGTTATTTGTGCCGCCACCACCAAATTATGTCGATTGGCAGCGGCCGTCGCTGCTCAGCTTGTTTACCAGGGGAGCAGCGCGGGAGGTGTCGATGCGCGGTCGGGGCGCCGTAGAGTACATGTAGTTAAACAGACGATCGATTTTGCGCAGAGGGACCCCGCCTCCTCTGTCGCTCATCTGTCAAGGACAAAGGGCAAGCACAGTCGCAGTGATGACGCCTGGCGAGCGCCACCGAGTGGTCCGTGGAGACCAGACTCAAGTGGGCCTTGAGGTGCAAAACGTTGAGATCCCCTGGTCTAGAGCTGCCTCTCAGCAGGGCCATGGGCAAGACGTGGTAAGACGGTACATCTACCTTGTAAATACTGTCTTGCCTCGTCTAAATAGCTGCTTCAGGTTTGCAAATTTAATCCACTGTTTTGATCACCTTCCCCAAACACCGTGATAATCCCTGAATAGCCTGGCACAGGAGTATATAATAATAATAACTGCATGCGTCTGTGGTCTATGAATAGAAAGAATACAGTCAAAGTGACTTCCTGCTGACATAAGCTGAGTTGGTGCTCACCTCCAATTCATTGCTCGGAGCCAGCAGTGGAAATTCCTATGGCGAAGGGCGAAACTAAACATTTACCCGGATGGTGAGGTCCTCCTGGCCCAGTGCCACAAGCAGCTCTATGGGCGGGTACACGAGCGTGTCGGCCGCGTGATGCTCCACCGTGGCACGCATCGCGTTCTGCCGCGACACACACAGCGCGTGGCTTACGCAGCACGTAACGTATACGGAGCAAACACACAGCACACAAGGTATACAGCATATACAAAGACAAAGATCCCCCATGTAGCCTTAACAGACTGTAGGGGCAAGTGCCGTTAGCGAGCGTATACACAGCACATGCACAGCACACACCATATACTGTGTACCGCACATACGCACAGCAAATATGCAGCACTATGTATATACACAGCTTACTATGCACACAGCACCACACAGCTGAGACTCAGAATATAGCTCACACACAACAGGCAGCTTATACACAACGCATGCACGATACGCAGGACTTGGAACATGCTCTGTAAACAGGAGATGATGTGAGCCCAGGACAGGCACAGCCAACTTGGTTTTACACGACAATTTCATTACAGTTTCAAATAGTTCACCTAGAGTCCTAGACATTCTAAGAGAAATAGTCACACCAGGAGCAGCCTTACCTTGAAAAGTTCAAACAGCATGTGGTATAGATGGGATGGCACATTCACCACGTAGATGGCCTGTTTGGGCGTTTGGGCTGAAAACACAAGCTTGCGTCAACACCTTAAACAGAACGCGTATTTAATTCTGGAATGTAGTACATAGACACGCATGAAGGTTCACACATTTGAGGCCGGCTGCACGATCTATAGTTGTTTTTCTATTGGTGGCTTTGCTTGTGCAATGGTGTCAAGTGTACAACAATCTACTAAGTATGTTTTCAGTTAGCTTGATGAATTGTGAAATACGCAGGGGTGGAATTGGAAAAAAAATCACTGTGGGAACGCACCCGGGTTTAGAGAGGTCGTTCCCCAGAAAATGTTGAGTTTATGACAACACATTTCCTGCATTTATGCGACTTCAGAGATGTAAAATAACCATCCATGTTTAAGACCGTGAACGCCTAATAGGTTCCCTCTGAGATTTAGTCTTTGGGAACGGCGTTCCCGTGCGTTCCCACCCAATTCCACCCCTGGAAATGTGAATCCATACGTTGCAAGGTTGTGCCACACAAAACGATTTCTTATAGCCGACAGGACTCACCGTTGCACTCAGTTATTTCCAGTTCGGGGGACGCCAGGTAATACTGATCACAAAGCATCTTGGCATTCTCATAGGCATCTACAGAAGGTGAAATGTTTTATACGATAACACAATATTTGACAAACGTAGAATTAACTTCAATGTTGTTTGACTTCAATTATTTATTTGATGGCATTCATTGCTAATCAATGTAATCATGGTGATAATGCTAAATAGCCAATGCTTAACACCAAGTGTTGGGGATACAAACTACAAATTACATTACATTGGCCTTGTAACTTTCCATTACAGTCTTCCAAAGGTTACACTATAGTATTTCAACAAACACACACTCGGCAGTGATAACAAGTGCCCGCTTAATCTGTGCAGACTCACTCACTCCCACTCAAAGCACAGCAGAGGCTTGAAAAACAACTGTACTCGAGTGCGCCGAGGCCAGCACTGTTGCTATTTTGAAACGATCACAATCGTCTGGAATCACAACGAATTTCAATTGCACTACGCGTTGTATTACCTTGTGATTGTACATGTTGTTTGCGTTGGTTAGTTCGAGCGTTTGTTGTGTAGCAGGAATCCCGCGTCCAGAGCTTGCAAGCTCTCTGGATATTTTTTGCTGCAATAATAACGATCTACCTATGACAAGCAGCTTGTGCCGCCCTGACATAATCAGTATTAGTGGCTAGAAATACTCACAAAACAAAAGAATGTTTGGCGATCCTGATCTTCGTGGCACTGTCGGTGCGTGTTTACGGCACGCTGCAGTGGTGACTGTAGTTTGCTCACCTTTGATGACGCCAACCACGTCGCAGTTTGGGTCAATGCTGCCGATGTGCTTGGGGTGAGCAGGGTTCACGCCGCCTCCAAACAGCAGCGCTGAAGTTAATCATCGAAGTTAATAACCGTCCCTTGGCCTCACAGTCAATCATCATAGTTAATTAGCTTCCCTTCTCCTTCACAGTTAATCACCACTGCAGAGGCTGCATTTCTCCCCAATTGGGTGGCCAGGTGGCTATGCAGTGGTCGCAGCCACCCTTCACAGAAAGAAGGTCTTGCCGAAGGCAGTTCGATTCCCGCCCCGGGTGCTTTAATGTGTAGAGTTTGTGTATTCTCCCCCTGTTCTGCGTGGGTTTCCTTCGGGTTCTCCGGTTTCCTCCCACAACTAAATCTCAGTAATTAATTGGTCAATAACATCATAATATAAAGGACACAGTGTCTAGCGGGTTGGCGCCGGCTAACTGCGTGGCTTGATTCCCTCCCTCTGCAGGTTACCTCATGCCTCTGAGTAATTCTCTCTTCAAATGAATACCTTCGAAATTGAACGAATAGGTCAGGGGCTCTCAACCTTTTGCACCTCAAGCGCCACTTGGGTCTGGCCTCCACGGCCCACGAGGTGGCGTTCGTGGTCAGTTGAAAATGACGGTCCTCGGGGTCAATGGTTCCCGGCAAGCAGTCGACTGACCACTGGGGGTGCGAGAGGCCATGAGAACTGGTCCGCGAAACTCCCCTTTGCACAACTGCCACTCATTGCACAACTCTTTCAATATTATTTATAACTCGTCAACATAACTGACAATCGACTGAATCTGCTAACTACTGGCATGTGGTCAGAGGAACAAAATAAACAGGACATTCGATTTTTTAACACATCCAACAGCCAAACGGCCCACTGGGAGTAAATCTTGTTAGCAGAATTGGTTAAATACAAGCAAACTCTGGGCTAATTTTGAATAGCATCAGCATCCTTTGGAAGCATTACTTTAAGAGTATATAATTGTTTCTGAAACATGTTTTGAACACCTACATGGTCCATAGTGTATTATATTTTTTCAATTACTATTGCCAGAATCACTGTTGTAAGAACCAAAAGCGTCTATTGGCATGCCTTTACCCTGTTTTGCACTATACTTGTGCTGTGCTATTGTAACATGTTTCGTGTGATTTTCTGCCTGTCCTTGTTTCTAACCCATGTAACCTCTGAAAGGTCTTTTCACGTGGCTACACAAGTATTTGTTATGATTACACGTGCTTATCCTGGACAGTCTCACTTGGGTCTAAGGACTCTTTTTCAGGAAGGTCCTGATGATTGTGTGCGTTTGCCAACTTTTTTTTCTAATTTGGAGAGTGACGCAATGGTCTACTCTTACATCACGGAATATTTAAAGCCTATTTTTAAGCAGACGGCAGATATTTCATGAGTGAGGCCTTCAGCGTATCATCCGCGAACCTCTGCAACGAAGAGGGAATTCTCTACCCTGGGCCACGTCACCGTCCCAGGAATAAATGAGCCTTTCGCAAACGACGACACGACTGAAAATTAACGTGCACTGTACCTCAGAATATCCTCCACAGCAGCCTATCCGTAAACCCTCCCAATGACGAGGTAGAGACCAGCATCACGACATCGGGAGCTCTACCGTTACGCGCACGTTCGCAGGGCCGCAGCCACGCTGCCACACGCGCTCACTGTGCTGGTTGATGAGCATGCGGATGGAGATGCGGCTCATGTAGAAGCGGTCGAGGAAGTACTGAACGTTGGAGCTGGAGACGGGATCCACGCCGTACGCGTCCTTGTACTCGATCACGCCCTGGGCCATGGTGGGCACCACGTCGTTGTGCCGGTTCCGGATCTTAATCAGCGTTTCCACAAAACTAGCGTCCGTCGGAGAGAGGCAGCGCCACACGCGGATAAACAAGGCGAGAGCGCGATACAGCGATGACACACACACTGGAGCAGGAACTCTGTACAGCGCGTGGCATGCCGTCACGTATTTACGGGACACTGGAAATCACACCAAAGAGCATCGATGACAGATAATTACTGGCGTATACTGTAGTGCTCTTGCAACTGTATTCCAGACACTAGTACCGCTTAGAGCACATCTGCTAAACATCACACGTGGTGAAAGCCAACGCTACTCATATTAACCCAGCAAGAAAGGGGGTTTAAAAAAGCACTCCTAGAATGTAGCCAACACAGTGATGTGTGTGGTTACTGGTGTAGTACTAAGTGTTACACTTCTTCTTCTTCTTTGCGATTCTTCGAAGCACGATGGTCAGCCTCTGGACATCGTTGTCTTTCAGCTCGGCCTCGAAGTGTTTGGTAGAATTCGCAGGCAATACCAAGTATTACCTGACAGGGATCGCGACGTGAACGCTTCTACCTTGACGCTTGTTGAATATTACCATGTGATTTTGATTTTAATTTTCATGGTATCTAAATGCAACCTGACCTCAAGGAGCTGTACAGGAACAATGGGAATGTGTCAATTATAAAGACAAACATGCAGCCAGCTAAACGCAGAGAAAACAGAAAGCTACTGGACTTGAGCCGGGAGTCGACAGTATCAACGGCGGGGGCGGGGGGAATGAGCAACATTCTGCACTTTCCCAATATAATTTGGAAGCAGTGTGCTTCCAAACGGTTCCGTGTTCTCACGTGTTGAGAGTTGTTTCTTCCTCGGGGTCTTTGCGTTCGTAGTCGAGCATGTCGAGCAGGCTCTGGTTGTACCTACAACATAAAGACGCGTCGAAATCGGGAGCATATTGAGCGTAAGGCGGGTCATGCCTGCTCTTGCATATGGATTATAAACAAGGCCATTGTCAAGGAAAGTGGAACAGTGTATAAATAAACAGAGTGGTGCATACGTGAACTGACACTGAGTCAGGAAGAACAATGCACGATACTTCGAGAACATACACAGGATGTAGAAATTCTATTATAATATTAATAATAGCATTTTATATAGCGCCTTTCACCCGAGGGTCACAAAACGCTGCACAACGACAGAAAAAAACAACTAATAAAAACCAAAGCAACAAAAAATTAAATGATTAAGGCTGCTTCGAATACACGGAAAGGTCATGAAACTGGCAATCTTAAGAGCGGCAAAAATCTGCCAGCGTCCCCTAAGATGGCCGTCACTTTCTTAAAGACAAACACGGCAGGAGACAGGGAGGGAGGGTGAGCGACAGGGGGAGGACATAGGGACACAGAGACAGAAAGACACAGACAGACACGAGGGGCAGAAAACGTTTCTGGAAGCAACGTTGGTCAGTGGTCGAGCCGAACGACACTGCAGAAATGCAGCAATGAGATCAATTCTCAAGCAAAAGGTAGACGGATTGTTGCATCGCAAGACCAGGGGAGACTTTGGGAGGCCTTTAATCAGCAGTGGACAGATCATGGCTGACAATGATGTGGGGTTTTCTTTTATATATGAATTCTATTTGTAAAGTTTTAACTCTCCTATTTTACATGAACCTTCCCATTGCAACAATCGTAAATTTATGTCTTGAAAGTCACCCATCATCCATCCATCTATCTATTTTCTAAACCGCTTGTCCTGGTGGGGGTCACTGTGGCAGCAGTCCAAGGAGAGTGGACCAAACATCCCTTTCCTCAGCAACAGATTCCAGCTCTTCCTGGGGGATTCCGAGGCGTTCCCAGGCCATCATATTTACATAAAATAAGCGATATGTGTGTAACACCAATACATCACAGTGACAATACGATTGCTTCCTCAACGTGCACTGTGCTCGGTACCCCCTGCTCCTTAAAATAGCCATCTTTTCTCACCACACAAGTAGCCGTTCTCTCACACACAGCTGACACAACACATCACAAGCTGCCTGTCATCAGCTCACACTGCACACCGTGAAGCACAAGACACTGCGGCACTGACTCCACAATCTAATGCTAGGCGCGCAATTTTCCAAGCAATTACAACAAAACCACCGCCCAATTTTTGCATCTGAGCGATGTTGGGTTTCGGGTATACGAGCGAGGATCATGCAGTGTGCGTCCATCTGAGATTTCACAGTGAGTTACCTTGAGTCGCAGGAATCCCGTTTAGAGCTTGCAAGCTCACTGGGTATTTTTTCTGCTGTAATAACAAACATCTATGTATCTATGACACGTGGCCACTGCACAATGCCACTCACCAGCTCTGAACGAGGCGCACGGACGGAGTCTGCAGGAGTTTGTCTGGGAGCAAATTTATCTCCTTCATGATGTTGCAGAGCCGCACTGGCAGTTCATGGCGCAGGAAGGTGAAAGATGTTTTTTCGCACGCGTTCTCCGAGCCTACCGACAGTAAACAACGCCGGGGTCTGAGAGAAACGGTATTTCGATTCTCTGTATGTCCTGTACATATGGTAGAGTTGACAAATAAAGTTGAATTGAATTGAATTGAAAACACAACAAACGTAATTGATTTTGCCATTTTACCCCCAGTTTTACCTGAATTGTTCTTTTGGCGTGATGTCCTGTGAGGAAAAATCTATTTGGAAATATCGCTTAGCAGTGCAGACCTGAATGGTTTGTGGAAGCGGATTTTACCGAACTGCTTATGAGATCATGTAAAAAGAGAGAGGTTCTACCAATTCTGGCAAAAAAATGCAAGTGTTATGATCGTATAACGCCAGACACCTTTCACAAGATATCTAGCTTGCAAAAAACCACACATGCTTGTGGCAAAACATGCAAACAAAATGTTTTGAAATGTATGCATTGTCCTTGAAACTGATTAGCCCCACCACACACATCCTTTTCTATGGCCTAGGCTCGCCAGCGTTAGCCAAATGTTGCCGAATGGTCAGTGATGGGGCTGAGCTCATAAAGTCACAAGGCTTCAGAAGCCGGTTAAATGGGAAACTGTAATTTAACATCGCGCTTCGAAGAATCGCAAAGAAGAAGAAGAAGCCGGTTTAGTCATAGTGGCCTTTGCCAGCTCGGCACTCTGACCTCCGGGCCACCTCACACATTTTAAGTAAACACAACTGCCCGCACACAGGTTTGTATAAAATATACATGCAGGAGAAATTACATGACTACAGCAACGCAGTGTTACCCAGGTGAGCAGTGCAGCCCCAGTTCTTGCCAACACAAACTCGATCTCTTCTATAGGTTATGCGAACCGGTCCATGCGCCCAGAGCAGATACATGATTCTTACAGCACCACCTGACGTGTCATTAGTGTATTGGTCCCAATCTCTCCATATGGCCAATAATAATAATCTACTTTTGTAACGCGCGCATTTTCTCTGGGCGCGTTGCACCCGTTGATTCTGTGGATGATGTGACAACCATTACCCGTATACAAAATATCACCGCTGTTAAATGCTTTACCGCTGCTATCTTAGGTGGTGCCCATTTCTAGTCTGGAGAATGGACTAGGATTAAAACAAGCAAAGTGTGTGACCCGTTTTGACTGTCTCATCAGCTGTCAAGCATCGCTGAAACCGGGGGAACCTGCGGGAACAGCAGGAAGCAGCAGGGGAGTGATAGGCGGCGGAAACACGAAGTAGGGCGTGAGACGGAGACAGGGCAGCAGTGTGTTGAGTGTGCTGCCAGCGATACGCGGGTCTGGCAGCAGAGTGCAGCACAGGTGCTGCGAGAAACATTCTGCACCACGGTGCAGGGACAGCGGCAGCGTGAAGAGGCAGGTAGCGTGTCTGAGAGAGTGCGGCACGGTGTGTGGTGAGTGCAGGGAGTGGTACGGCGGGGCGTGTGGTGGGTGCAGCAGGCCCGCTCTCACCGAAGTCCATGAACTGCTTCATGGAGAGGGGCGACGGCGAGAAGCGCGAGTAATGCTCGATGTGGCGCGGGATGCTGCCCGCGCCGCTCTGCAGCAGCGCGCGAACCAACCTCATGTTGCACCGGGGGGGACGCGGATACAGAGACCCGGAGACAGAGGGAGACGCGGAGACAGGAGACACGGGGGAGACGAAGGTGGACAGCCGGACAACACGGTGCTACACGGGGGCAGCGGGAGGACACGCCGAGTAACTGGGGGGGGAAGGACGCAAGAATAGAGGCGACGGAGAGACACTGCGATACCGAGAGACACGACGGGATAGAGACAGAGACGCGAGGAGACTCCGGGAGGATCGAGAAGACGCGCGGATTCTCCTGTCTCCGCTGTCTGCGCGGAGCGAGGGGCGGGGGGCGGTGACGCGCGCGACACGTCATCGGCGCGCGACCCGGGGTCGCGGAACCTCGTTAAAGATGCTTTGGTCAGATGGGGCTACAAGACCGGCCCAACCACCTGTGAATGTGGAGAAGCAGACCATACTATGGAACACTGCCTTGTCTGTGCTCTACTACCGAACCTCTGCAGCTCAAAAGACCTTGCGGAGTTCAATGAAAATGCAAGGGGCTGTGTAAGAAAATGGGAAACTGTAATTTAACATCGCGCTTCGAAGAATCGCAAAGAAGAAGTTACACGACCCGCTCCGTGAGGGACGTGTTATGGTGGCATGGTCCGTCCACGCATCCAGAGCGGCACGGTGGCGCGGTGAGCAGCGCCGCCGCCTCGCATAAAGGAGGCCCCGAGTTCGATTCCCGGCTCGGGTGCCTTTCTGTGTGGAGTTTGCATAGTCTCCCGTTATCCGCGTAGGTTTTCGCCGGGCACTCCGGTTTCCTCCCACCGTCCAAAGACATGCTGCCATGTTAATTGGCGTACTGACTAAATTTCCCCAGGCGCCCTGCGATGGACCGGCGTCCCATCCTCGGTGTTCCCCTGCCTTACGCCCTGTGTCTGCCGGGATAGGCTCCGGCTCACCGCAACCCTGTACAGGATTAAGCGGTTTCTGAAAATGGATGGAGAGCTTCGTCCTGGGTCCAAACTCTCGCTCGAATCACCGCAGACGCTGCTCCTATCCGCGTCCTGTCGCTTCGCCAAAAACTTCTGCAGGTGGCGCTATTACGCTGCAACGAGTGTCGTGCCCTGTGGCACCAAAGAATTAGAATTGCGGTGGAATTCAACATACAGCCAATGAATGACGTGCTAGGGGCGGACATAATCTGCATATTATCCAATCACATTCGAGGTGGAAGAAGTGAGTTGCGTGGCAGATTCGATTCTGAATCGATATCGAATCGTTGTCCCAGTTGGGCCATTCAGCATTTAACACCCAAACTCCTTGTATGGGCAGGCCACGCCTCTTACTGCCATTAAATTACACTCAATATGGCGCTGCAGCGCGGGCGTGACGTCATGCGCAAGGGTGTACGCGGTGAGGTCACGCGCAAGGGAGTCGCGACGAGGAAGCGGCGACAGTGGTCGTTTCGCGAGTTGAGGCCGTGAGCCGCGGGAGGAGGAGGAGGAGGATCGCCGCCCGGCTCCCGCGCACACAGCGAGGGCCCGACACCAGCAGCCAACACAGTCCCGCGGACAGCGCGACCACCTACCTGACGGCCTATCCCCGGCTGAGCGGCGGCTGCTCGGCACGACCATGAAGATACCGCTGCTCCAGCAGCTGCTGTTGCTGTGTCTGCACCTGTGCGGCCAAGCGCTGGCAGGGTGAGTCGCCGCGTCCCACAGTGAGCGAGCAGCCGGCTTCGTGAGTTAGTGTCTCCCCTTGTGAGCGAGTCGTGGCCCTCGTGACAGCTGCTGGTCGTCCCTTTCCGTGGCAGACGCGACTTCTACAAGATCCTCGGGGTGTCTCGCTCGGCCTCCACACCAGAGATCAAGAAGGCCTACAGGAAGCTCGCCATGCAACTTCATCCCGACAAGAACCCCGACGACAAGGAGGCGGCCGACAAGTTCCATAATCTGGGCGCCGCCTATGAGGTTCGTGACCATGGCCAGGTTCCGTGTCGGGGACTCGAGGCAAGCGGTGGCGGGGACACGGCGCTCAAGGTTCACAACACGACGATCGCGGGTGTCACTATCGTTGGCCCGTGGTCAGTAATTGTGGCCATAGTTCATACTTATGATGTCGTGATGGTTGTGTGGCACAGTGGTAACATCTGCGCTTCACCAAAAGAATGGCACTGCTCGAGGCGGTTCGATTCCCGAATCGGGCGCCTTTGTGTGTTAAGTTTGTGTTCTCTCCCCCTGTTCTGCGTGAGTTTCCGGTTTCCTCCCACAACTTCAAAAATACGAATTAATTTGACGATAACATAATATATAGGACGCAATGTGCGGCAATATGTTGGCGTCGGCTAACCGCCTGCTGAAGACTTCCCTCCTGGCTCAGATGCACCATGGATTCAGTGGAAGACACTCAGCCGCCTGAGAACTAGAACGGGACGATCAAAAGATGCTTTGGTCAGATGGGGCTACAAGACCGGCCCAACCACCTGCGAATGTGGCGAAGCAGACCATACTATGGAACACTGCCTTGTCTGTGCTCTACTACCGAACCTCTGCAGCTCAAAAGACCTTGCGGAGTTCAATGAAAATGCAAGGGGCTGTGTAAGAAAATGGGAAACTGTAATTTGACCATCGCGCTGCTTCGAAGAATCGCTAAGAAGACCGCCTGGTTTCCTCTTCCGCCTCTGCGGTTTCCTCGCTACGACTCTGAGTCGTTCTCTCTTCGAATTCATACGTCGGAAATTGAATGAATATGTGCGCGTTATAGAGTTTATTATTCTATTGTGGTGTATGTACAGGCTGTGTTCTTCATTT
>JAZEWU010000028.1:351216-366845 GCA_036362915.1 Geotria australis | reverse complement strand
CCTGGGTTGACTTGGCTTGGGTTGGCTTGGGCTGGCTTGTAACCTTGTTTTGTATCATTTCAGGAGGTGACGGCTTCGAGTCGACATTATGTCGACCGGCTCTTTGACCACGATCCTGGAAACGTTCTGCAGGGTGTCATGTGAGACCTTTTCTCAATATATCTCAATGATTATGACGTATGGTCATATGCCGTAACTTAGCCACCTCACTGCAAGAAGGACCTGGTTTTGATTCCCGGCTCAGGTGCCTTGCTTTGTGGAGGTTGCATGTTCTCCCTGTGTCATGTGCGTTTTCGCTGGGTGCTCCAGTCTCCTCCCAAGACATGCTGCCTAGGTTGATTGACCTGCTGACTACATTGCCCCCAGTACCCTCTGATTGACTGGCTTCTCAGCCTATGTATAGGCCTGCTTTACGCTCAGTGTCTGCCAAGAAATGCGCCCAGCTCACCATGACTCTGCAGGATTAAGCGGACACTCCTAATCAGTGAATGAAAGTAGTGTGTTGTATGCAGAATGTAAACGTTAAGTGTACAGTGCTGATTTGTTGTTATGCAGTGACATGAAGAATGCAGTCATTGGCAACAACAAGCAGAAGGCCAACCTGATCGTGCTGGGAGCAGTGCCCAGGCAAGTCTCCATTTAAAAGCATCGTCTCACTTCCCTGCTTATGCGATAACACAAAACAGTAATCAATTACGTAGGTTTCGAATTGTTGTTTTGTATATTTATTTATTCTGTTTACATTTACACATCACTGACCAAATGCTGAATGCAGCCAATCTCATCAGATATTGTAAGCAAAGATGGGTTGATTTTGTGCTGTGCTTGGTTGGGACACTGCCTTGGACTATGAGGTGGCGCAGCAATGGCAGCACAGCAATAGATAATGTGACTCAGATCTTTACTTGTTATGCTTTTGTGTCAAATTTTTCCAAGTACTGTACTTTAGTCGGAACGCTGATATGCCGTCCCCTCATATCATCTTGAGACTGAGTGAGGTTTCCCGTGTTAATAATTGGCATTACCATTGATATTCCACATGGCAGTGGGGGGGGCGACTCGGTGGCACAGTGAGTAATGCTGCAACCTCATGGAAAGAAATACTTTGGTTCGATTCCTGGCTTGGGTGCTTTTCTATGTGGAGTTTACACGTTCTCCACGTATCCTAGTGGCTTATCACCAGGTACTCTGGTTTTCTCCTACAATCCAAAGACATGCTGCCTAGGTTAATTGACATGAGTAACTTACCCCCCGTGCCTGTGATGGACTAGCATCCCATTCTGGTTATAGCGCTGCCTTGCACACGGTGTGCGAGGATATGCTCTGGCCCACCACCATACTGATAATGATGTGTACAAGCACTCTGCTTGTACACCTCGTCTGTATTGTTGATTTTATCATATCACCATTTCTTTTAATTCACGCATTGCAATTATATATGTTTTTATTTACATCTCTTCCTTGCACTTTTGTAGGTTGTGATTTGCAGCACGGCGATGGGTGTATTTGCAGAAAATAGCAATATTGTGGTTGTTTTCACCCCAAATTTGAGCTTAAACTTGTTGCAGCACATTCATCAAATGTACTCTTGTGGCACGATTCACATTGAACAGGGGACCATCAGCGCTGGTGGAGCCACCTGGACAACACGGCACAATGGGAAAACAGACTGCCAACATACGAATGACGTGTTGAGATGAGTTTTGTCAATCTGGAAGTTAATTGTGAGTGATGTCACTTGTAGGCTCCTTTACCTACTGCAACAAGAAAACTCGAGTCTGCAACTGAAGACGGAGTGTGCGATTGTGCTGGGGAGTTTAGCTATGGGCACAGAGACCAATATCAAGTCTCTCTTGGATTGCCAGACCGTGCCGGTCTTGTTACAAGGTCAGCGCACCCTTCGTGGCCAATTATGTCTGTTATGCAGTATCAGATATCATGTGTAGCTATCCATTTTAACAGTACAGTAAAGTTTTGATTTCTGCAGTTTAGTTCACTAAACATTATTTATTCCGTTATAAGTATTCAGCAATACCAGCAGATAGGTTTGCACCCCTGCATAACGTTTTCTGGAAGTAAAGTTACATTTTAAACTTGTCTGATTTGTTGTATATTAACTTTATTGAACCTTTATTTAACATTTGCTAAGATGGCATTGACAACGGAAACGTTTTACTGATGTGCCTTAGTTAACACGTAAAATATGTTTTAAAGTAACTACAGGCATATTTTTCAATTTCCTCGTTAATGTTGTTTAACCAGAAGTAAAGAGCCCAAGATGAATCTCATTTGCCAGCATAATCTGGATCACTGAAATCACAAAAGGGAAAACAAAAACAAGTATAACAATGAATACAACCTAAATCAGAGCAAAAACCACCATTGTGGTGTTATCTCTGTTGATCCTTCTGTGTGAATGTGCAGGCCTGGTGCATCCAGATTTGAATTTCATCAAGGCTTGTTTACGCTGCCTTCGGACGATCTTCACGAGCCCCGTGACTCCCGTCGAGTTATTCTACACGGTGGGAACTCAGGAGGCTTGGAAATTTAACACGAAGGCTTTTATGACCAATGTTATCCATTGTATAATTTCTTCCTATGGGTTAGGTCCCGTAAACATCAGTGTCGTAAACCCGCCTCCACCCGACAGCCAATTATTAAGGTTTGTCATGAACAAAACGTACCAATTCTCTACTACTTTTAAGCCTGATATGCGCTTGCACGCTGTCTTCAAATGATATTTTTTGGTGAGAATGTTTGTCTGGTGTGTGTTCAGGATCACACCGTGGTTCCTCATCTCATGGGTCTCCTCAACAAGACCCGCTTCACTCAAGAGTTCATCTGCCAGATCTTCGCACACTGCTGCAAGGTTTGTGCCTCAAATACAGCCTCACAGCAACAACGTGGAAGCAGGTGCCAAGGGACGACAATCATTGAATAATAATAATTATTATTAAAGCATCAACTATGGACGATGACTCATTCATCCATCCATTTTCAGAAACTGCTTAATCATGTCCAGGGTGGTGGTGATCTGTAGCCTATCCCGGCAGATACAGGGCACAAAGCAGGGCTATACCCAGGGTAGAACGCCAGTCCATCAGAGGGCACTGGGGGTAATTTAGTCCGCAGGCCAATTAACCTATGCAGCAGTATGTTTTTGGACTGTGGGAGGAACCGGAGTTCCTGGCAAAAACCCACGTAGATAAAGGGAGAACATGCAAACTCCACACAGAAAAGCCCCCGAGCCGGACGATGACTATACCAAAATGAGGTGAATGTTGGACTACAACAGCACCCATTTGTGTGCCGTGCTGGTGATAATAGGAGCTCGCTAGCAGCACTTGCTCCAACGGTCTGTTTAGGCGATAGGCTGATCTTTGCCATCGTCTCACAAAGTGTCAATTAAGGACTAATGATGTAGGATTTCATGGCTGTATGTATGAGATTTGCTCTCAAGAGCTGTTCCTTTAGGATAGCCGTGTCGAGCATTCCTCCTCTCCTTTGCAGCCTTTCATCTCCCATGTAGGAGGCATCCTCAGGGCATTGAATTAAGAACTGTTTGCATGTGACATTTTTTGCTTGTACAAACCATTCATGCACACGTGCAGGCTGTCAGTCCCCTGCTGGATGAAGGCCTTCCCACACCATAAAGGGGTGGTGATGGTAATTCAACCATACTTCACCACGCTAATTAGTGAGGGCTGGTGTATTGAACAACAATAGGTTGGTTTGCACCGCCCTCTGCTCTCCACAGCACCTATGACCACCTGTTCTTCACAAGGTGGTCACTCATCCAAGCACCATGCACGCTCAGACTCGCTTAGCTGCTGAAGTCCAACGAGATCTGGTGTTGTCTGCATGGTTTTGTCACAAGCTTCGCGTTATTACGAATTGCGAACGTCTTCTTCTTCAGAGTGCGGAGCATCAGACGTTTTTGTTCAACAGTGGAGCGGTGCCCACCATCGCCCCCCTGCTTGCCTCCTCCATCTACCGGGTATGCCCTCCCGTGTTTCCTTCTCAGTGTCTGTTGTAGCTCTTCTGCTAGTTACTGCACTGATTATTCAGCAAGTCACGTTCTCTCGTGGTAAATTACTTGTGTGAGACAACAAATTCCAGAGGTTGGTGGCTCGGCAATCACATGTGGAAACCGTTACTGGCTCTCTCTGCGCAGGTGAAGATGCAAGCCATCAAGTGCTTCGCCGTGCTGACCTATGAGAATCCGCAGGTGGCGCTGGCCTTGGTTGACGGTAATATCAGCTGTGCGTCACGTCTCATAAGTGCCGCTGGGCCCTCTCCTGAGACGGTGTCAACACTGAACAAGTTTGCGGACTATAGATGCTTCATTCGTCTATAAAAGCCAACGCAAACTACATTCCAAACAAAAACAATAGACGTGTGTTTACTCAATGTAAAGTCTAAGATTCACTGTTTGCATTGGTTTTGTTTACTTATAATGTGCTAGTCTTCAAAATTGTAAAATCAAATTGAAGTTTTCTTGATTGATTTTCTAATTTGCCTAAATGATGACCTTGTGTAGAGGGTTAAGCCGGTGCAGTTGACAAATATCCCATCACTCCTCACATCCTCACAACCCACAGCTTCCTGGAAGCGGCATAAGCCATAGTTTAATTCTATATAATAATAACGTTTTGTTTATTTATATTTATTCGTTTTAGTTTTTTACGGTTTTTGTCGAATTTCTACAAGGGTAATGTGCTTAAACGGGCATACCTCGTACAGCGCATGGGATGCATTCCTGGTAGACAAAGTGCAATAGGAAACGGCGCTATAGCAGCGCAGTTAACATCGTTCCAAATTATATGCGTCACCAACAGCGCTAGTTTTTTTCCCCAACGAGGGATATATGAGGGCTTTATTGGGATATCGATGGTAGCCTTAATAACGACACTGTACACATGAACTAGTGCCGGGAGGATGGGCCGGGCTGTGGTTAGTCGTCTTCTTCCTTGGAAAGCGCAGCTTCTTGAAGAATGATTTGATGCATGTATCAAAAGCATAGTAATGTAATGAATTAATTGATGCATTGTTAATTGCATTACAATGTATGGTCTATGGGTAAGTGTCTGATATAGCAGTCTCCTGGCAATCGTTTAAAATGGAATGTTGCGATTTTGCAGTGATCGTGGATGGAGAGACGCTGCCGCAAGTTTTTGTGAAGTTGATGCGCAGGGATCAGCCAATAGAAATGCAACTCACCGCTGCCAAATGGTAGGGTATGCTGCATAGTCCACTATGATTGTGTGTGTGTGGTAATTAATGCGGGCAAGCAGAGTTCAAAACACCGTTAGGATCGTGAGGTGTGGCCATAAGAGTCGTATTTGCTGGTTACTGTTCCTGTGATCCTCATTGTGTCCTCCACATGTCTCGAGGACTCGTTCTACGTGACTGACTGTTGCATCTCATCCACACTTCATCCACCACACTGCAGGTTACAACCACACACACACATTAACCAATTCACTAATTCACTCAACTCAACCATCACTTGTGCTCAGCAACCATGTGAAAAAAATGAAGGTTCCACCAATTCTGTGCAATGCAAGCACTTAGACTATATCCAACGCGGCAATTTAAATTTACAAATTTAATATATTGTCTAACAACACTGCTTCTGAATAAAAAATGTGTGCCGTGAATGTATTTAAATGTTATCTATATATATATAAAATCGTAAGCCCTTTTGCAATCCCCAGTCCGTATAAGCGGCCCTGTTGCGGTTGTACGGGATAGACTCCGCCAAATCCCAACCAAATCGCGCGGGACCTTCGCAGAACGACGCCACTCGGTCCACACAAGTCTCTGCCGCCTTATCGCGCGCCGAGAGACCAACCCCGCCGTCCTCTCATCATATGCACGGCACCGTCATTACACTCAGGCCCACAGCTATTACAATCCGCAGTTCGGATAAGCATCGCCGCCGATATTACAATACCCAGTTCGGATAAGCTGGCCCGAAATTCAATCCCCAGTTTGGATAATCGGCGCCGCTATTACAATCCCCAGTTCGAATAAGCGGGCCCGCTATTACAATCCCAAGTTACGGTAAGCGGTGCCTCTATTACTATCCCTAGTTACGCTTTGTGACCCTCGGGTGAAAGGCGCTGCACAAGGGCCGCGAAGAGGACGGCATGTCAACAACGAAAGAAAAAAACAATAAATACCAAAGCAACAGAAAATAAATTATTAAGGCTACTTCGAATATACTGAAAGGTCGTGAAACTGGCAATCTTAAGAGCGGCAACATTCTGCCAGCGTCCCCTAAGATGGCCGTCACTTCCTTAAAGACAAACACGGAGGGAGACAGGGAGGGAGGGCGAGCAACAGGTAGAGACACAGGGACACAGAGACAGGAAAACAGAGAGACAGACACGAGGGGGAAACAACGCAAATCCAAATTAAACAATCACCACGGAAGCGCAAGAAAACACACAGACACACGCAACAGCAAAACAAACGCAGGCACCCACAACATGATGAGATAACAGGCCACACATCATGTGTTCTTTTGTATGGATGTATTGTCTGTTGTCTGACCTGGACTCGTATAAACGTGGTGCTGTCACTTTCACGCATTGCTTTCAGTAAACACTATCGCACGTGTGCGTCCCCAACAGCTTGACGTATATGTGTAGAGCTGGGGCGTTGCGGACAGACGACGCAATCATCGCTCTCAAGGTACGTGGTACACTTGTGTACAGATACTGTCAATACCGGCCATCATCGTCATCAGCCACGGATGTAAAGAGTTGTCAGTTTTCCTTTTGCAAACCTGAGTGCTCCTAATCATTACCTTCTGCAATGTATGTGTATTTATAGTCAATTGTTATGTAACGTTATCTTTTTCTAGGCTAGCAGTTGTGACTTGGGTCTCGCTGAAAAATATATTTTATCTCAATGGTCCGTTAGCTCGTTATAAGGATTGAATTTGCTGCTTGAATAAAAAATAATAATATTGGTTCTGAAAATATTGTGCTGCCCAGGCTATTGGGAGGGCATGCGTCAGGACACCCAGTGCTTACGTTCATTGTATGGAAATAATACTAATTTTACATTTATAACGCGCACATATTCACTGTCGACGAGAGAACGACTCAGAGGCGCGAGACAAGTGCAGAGAGGCGGAGGAGGCAGCAAGGCAGTTTTTGCCGGCGCCATATTGCCACACACTGCTTCCTATATATTATGATATGGGCCAAATAAATATGTGCCATCCATCCATCCATTTTCAGAAACCGCTTAATCCTGTACAGGGTAGCGGTGAGCCGGAGCCTATACCGGCAGACACAGGGCGCAAGGCAGGGCTATGCCCAGGATGGGACGCCAGTTCATCGCAGGGCACCTGGGGAAATTTACTCAGTAGGCCAATTAACCTGGCAACATGTCTTTGGACGGTGGGAGGAAACCGGAGAGCCCGGCGAAAACCCACGCGGACACGGGGAGAACATGCTGCAGTTTATAACATAGGACTTGTCACAATTTATGAAATATGCAGTCACCGAAACATCTCAAAGGTAAGCACAATGACACCTGCTGGCAATTAATGTTTACTTTTTATTGCAGACCCTGCCGTGTCTGGTACGGATGTGCAACAAGGAGCGCCTGCTCGAGGAACGGGTGGAGGGGGCCGAGACGCTGGCATACCTCATCGAGATGGACATCGAGCTGCAGAGACTCGCCAGTATCACTGACCAGCTCATCACCATGCTCGCCGACTACTTTAAATACCCAACACCTGTTAGCCCCATCACAGATATCAAACGGGTATGACCACTGACAACACTTTACTAAAAAGATGTAATGTTATATGGATGCAACAGCAGCTCTTTTTCAATTGGGTATTTATTCTCACGACTGATTAATGTGTAATGTTAAGGCTGTTTACAGTTTAACTTGTGTGCATTTGCAGCTGCTTGTAATACAAGTGTGTGTTTTTGGTATGTTTCTGCATGTTGAGCATTTATGCTCTCAAGGTCTTGCCATATACTCCTTATTGAGGGCATCTTCAGGAGTTGAATTAGATGCCCACAGTAGTTGCTTGGTGAGAGCTTAAGAGAAGAAATGCTAAACGCAGCCCACACTTGAATACCGCACTTTGAAGTTGTTGGTTTAAAACCACCGGGCGTTCTGTCTATTGCTTCTTTTGTCAGTTGGACCACGACCTCAAGCACTCTCACGAGCTCCGGCAAGCAGCCTTCAAGCTCTATGCGGCACTGGGGGCTAACGACGAGGAAATCCGGAAAAAGGTGAATGAGGCAAAGGCGGCCTGCTTGTGCCAGAAATAACATGAGCCTAACCCCTGTAACGAGTACACAGCAGCAGTGTTACCCCCTTAGCCGCAGCTTCTGACACCTGCTGTTTGACAGCTTGGGCCAGCACATGTTTTTTTGCTACAGTGACCTTCCCTGCTTAGATCAATTGTGACTTTTATAAAATCTTTGCACCAGTTGCCACTGATTACAGTTTTTCATTTTCCAAAGATGCTTGTGGTAATTTAGTTATTGGCAACTACGGTGTTAGTTGTAATAATAGTTGTGGAGTTATTCCTTTAGAGCGTAGTGGGGGTGCCGTGTTACCGCTGGACAGGGAAGTGTTCCTTTGACAGCGTCATTGGGTGATGTTATACAAACCACTTTGTTGACGAAATTGATTTGTCACGAATCATTACTGAATTCAGTTTTCTGAATTTGACTTTAAAATCCCCCAAACATATAGATGTCTTTTTTTGCTTAAAGCATCTTAGTCCTCTAAATTTTAGACAGCAGCACTGAGTGGATAAACGTGTTAACCGTTCACAGAATAGCAGTGCTACTTGGTTATTGTTGTCTTGGGCCAGGTCAATGAAGCGTTCCGTTGTGCCCACAGTTTTAGTCGTTGAATGCCAATGGATGTCTTAACTCGGTGATGCCTCGTTTTTGGAAAAGAAATCACAAATATGGTAAACTGCACTTCTTTTTTTTTAATAAAACGTGATGTGGAGCTGTTACTGCATTTAAAAAGGAAGGTAATTTTCGTAAAAAAAAATAAGGTGGGTCAGGTATTTGATGTGTAAAGTTAAGAAGCTGTCGCGTTGTCCAACACACACTTAAGCAAACGCTTGTTGCACGGTTTGAGCCGCGTGTTTTATGTGATGATGTCAGCTGCTACTAGACAAACACCGTTCTCTCGGTGGGGGTTCCCTCGTGCTGTCTCGTGTCGATTGTCTCGAGCGAATGGTGTAACTCTTGCATCCGTCTCTATTTTTACTTTTTATTTTGAACCATGAGGAAGCAGCATGATCCAGTCGTTGCAGGGTGACGATACGTGCACGGGCGCTTACCATACGCTCTACGCACCAGAGCAGCGCATGAGAGATTTGCGCCTTTTTGTCAGAAAACTACAGCTCTCCCTTCTCTAAGCAAAGCGTTAAGTAGAGGATTTTTACTCAGTAGTTTGGAGCACACACATATTTCTCGATGTATCAGAGCATTGGTCATATCAGTTGTCGTGTGGACGTAACAAAACACGAACCGAGTGTGCGTGGTGTCGACCTGCAGCGAGTGCGTCCCTGCGGCTGCCATGGGAACATTTCCAGCACTTAATTGCTGTTCTGTTTCTCACTGTGAAGGTGTCATCAATAAAGTGTGAAAAACAACCAGGTAGCTTGTTCTGTTGTTTGTTAATTAGAGAATGTAAACTTACGTATCATTGCCCGATTCGTGGGAGATCTGACCGCGTTGAAGGTTTGCAGACTCGCACTGTTTTGAGAACACGCACCTGAAACGTTTTATTTCACATAGGGCAGCGTGTGCCGTCAAAGAGCACAGCCGGTACTTTCTGTGTATTTCACCACACACTTCACAGGTAGTGTTTAATTTTTTTTTTATAAAATACATCATCAAAACTCTCATGACGTTAGAACTAAGAAACTTGTTGAGGGAAGGTTAAGTCCGTTGTGTGACGAGAGGATCCTGGCGGAGCAGACTCACGGCAGGGCTCGGCGTCTGTCTGCGGTGCTCCGTAGATCTAGCGAACACTGATGCAACGCAGCACCCTGGTGCGTTATAAGACCAAAGCGAGAATGTGAGCGCAGATGCACAGTATAAACCTCCAGTGCACTTGGAGGGTGCACAGCGACAAGATTATGCGTCAACGTGGTCACAATACAAAGTGGGTTGAAGTTAAAGCTGCTATTTACTAGTTGTTGGTTGATCTGTAATTTATATTCGAAATCAAACGGTGCCATACAAATTTATTGGCTGCAATCGATAAACATGTTGGCTGCCATAGATGGCCTAAGTGAAATTAGTTGGCAGTCCAGTCTATGTTTTTACAGTGCTGTACACTTAGATTGTTCTCAACCAAACAAGACCTAGGCCTGTCAGTCGGTGTCAGCATGTGTGTTGGGGTGCTTCACGTTGACGTTGCACTAGAATAGTTCATTTTAACACTGTGTTGGCTCGTTGTTGGTTATGCACAGAGTATAACGGTCAGTGATTGTGATGACACGCATCACTGGACTGCATGCATTAATGCCACTCCTCTGTTCTTATGGATGGGTTTTTCTGTATGGTTGGAAAAAAACAATTGCAGTATGTTGTTGGAGGCTTTCAGTGATAAGGCGATAAGACAGGTTGAATATTTTAATTTACTGATCATCAAAAGGCTGGACATCAGTGTGTTAAGGTTTTCGTTGACAGTCATTTCTCTAGCGGTTCACATGTTTAAGATTCTGGATATTTTGTGCTACTTGCTGTAGCAATCATTAACGTGCAATGTGTTTTATTCCCTTTTGTTAGACCTTCCTGGTTGCTCTTGGCAGCACTGACTCAGCACTGACCAAGCACTGACCCAGCATTGACCCAGCACTGACCCAGTATTGACCCAGCATTGACCCAGCACTGACCCAGTATTGACCCAGCACTGACCCAGCCCTTTGGCTGTCATGGCACGATTCCCACCCCGGTGTGTGGTGCGGCTGGCGTTTCTCCGCCCGTGGCCTTTGATGTTTCGTGTTTGTTGTGTGTCCACATGAAGGAGCGTTGTCCCTTGAGGAGCGATGTGTAAGGTGACACAATGGACTGGCAGCTCAGATGTACTTTGTTTCACTCTTGCAGGGAGTGAACACACATTGCCCAGGCTGTTGTCAGTTTAGAATGGTCAATCGCACGCGTGGCATGACCTTCTGGCTTGATGTTGCTCTTGTGAAAAAAAGATTATGACTTGTGGTTTGCATTCAGAACTGTAGAATGTTCTTATTGGTATATGAAACTCGTGTTTATCCTTGTTAGCACTAGAATATAGAACCAGTTATATGTTTGTTACAATCTCTCTCCTTTCAGTGACTGGATGTCCAAATTGTTTTGTTGCAGGTAATTGAGACAGAGAGTATGATGGACCAGATTGTAACTGGTTTAGCAGATCCAGTCGTCAAGGTGCAGTTGGCTTCTGTCAGGTACGAGATGCTGTGTGCAGCTTTGCTTCTAGTCTAGGCGTACCCATAGACGCGACATGACATTCCTATGTAACATTACTAATATATTGAACGAGGCCTATTATCTGATTATTTTGTTCATTACAATCTCCACAACAATGCTAAGGATTGATTTGACTTGTGTATGTTATTGTTTTACATTTAGCTACGACCCACATCTAACAGAGATGGTCCTTGCCTTTAAATACCTCACAGTTCACGAGCATTGGTTCACACAAGCCTCATTTTGCCGATGAGTCTGAATGTCAAAATTTCTCCAGTGTTCTTGTGTTGAACCTACATTACTGAAATCATGCAATCCCATAAGGCCATGTGGCTGATGGGATGAATACATTTGTTTTTTGTGGCGGGACAGATACATGCAGGAGGCATGTTGTCACTTATCCACAATGACGCGATTGATCATTTTGTGTTGTGTACTAATTCTTCGGTGTCTTGAGTAAGCTACTGCGTTCTAGTCTCGCACAATGGTATTGCTAGTGTCTTCAGTTATAAACATTGCAATCCTCGAGATTGCATTTACTCCACTGCTATAAAATAGCACCTATAATTGTATTGTCAGACGTTGATGTGTATGGCATTTGCTTGTTCCCCTGGCATACCTGACTATTGTAATGAGTATACTTTTAATGTGAAATTTACTTTTCACATTGCTTGCTTTGTTGCCATAAATATAACCGTTCGACATACACTCAAATATACAGCCGTGCACATAACACGATGTTGGTTAAACATTTTGTAAGCAGAGGAGAATACTTCATTGGGATAATTTACTTGTCGACACGGTTTAAAAATGGTTGAGATATTGCCAAGATTCTTATAAAGTACTGGGTATCCAGGCACTACTCATACGGTTCACACGACGAAGATGGCCATGACAAATCCAGGCAGCAGGGGAAAATAACATCGGTGGGTCCACGCGTGTATTGTAATCAGTAGCGACGAAGAGCACCGCTCGTTATAATCGCGCTAAATCATGGGCGATCCTGGAGATTATAGAGTCAATGTGCCAGACAGGGAGAACACGGACCCTGCTCGTGATGACACATTTTGCTCATCCAGTGAAGAAACATTGAGAGAGAGCAGCCCCTGTGCCCGGCTACTGAGCGCCGTGCATGCGGAATGGACAGTTATAGCGTCCGCGTGTTGCCTCTGGCCGCTGCTCACGCTGCCATGTCGGACGTGTAGGTGTCTGCACAGCCTCTCGCGTTCCGTCCAACAACTGAGAACGAGCTTTCAGGACCACGCTGTCTGGAAGCCACTCATGAAGGTGAGCGTTCCAGGTCAGCACGCTGCTGTGCGTGGGTTAACTCGCTCCCGTGTGGTCACTCACCCTCATGTGGTCACCGTCATTCAGGTCACCGTCACGTTGTCGCGCACTCTGTCAAGTCACCCACTACCGTGCACTCACCCCATTTGGTATAAAATATGTCATTGAAATGTTAAAGGTACTTAAAGCAATACATGAGTGGTGAGGAGGGGAGATGGGGGAGGTGTGGTGGTGGATGGGCGGAGCAGTGCACATTGGCTGATGGGAATAAATGTACTCGGCACACCCCATAAATATTATTTTTAGTCTGTACACCGACGCAAACACGACCTCCACTAATATATAAATTATATTTACACATATTACGCAGTACTTACAAAGGTTGCCATTGTTGTTTTACCTGATTTTAATTTTAATTCCGGGTATCTGGCAATCTTCAGTGAGCTGGACTAGGCCCTCCCCCTCTAGCCGGGTTTGTACCACGATGGTGGTGTTTTTCCGCGCGGTGCTCAGGGTGTATTGGCAGCGTGAGGGTCAAATGGTCAAACAGAAGGCGAGCTAAGAACAGATTGTAATCTGAAATATTCTGTGTCCGTAATCATGGCCCAGTATTAAAATGGGTTTGTTTGCATCCAGCTGTTACAGAATGCTCCAGATGACGTCCTCATGGTGGCCTCATCCACACTCTGCAACCTCCTGCTCGAGTTTTCACCAAGCAAAGAGGTGCTGAGCACGTCAGACACAGTCGCTTGCGTGTCAGCACTACATTGCCACAAGCCCTGGTCCGTACGCTGGATGAGAGACACATTAGTGCTCTTTGTACAAAGCGCGGAAGATACAGAGGAAATTGTTCTGTACGACATAGTTTTGCGCAAAACTTGAACACATATCTAACAGAGATGGGTCCTTGTCTATAAATAGCCGTTGTCTGGCAAGCCTGACAGCTAATGCTGCACGGAAGATTGTAAACTGGTCTCGAGTTTTCTGTATTACATAATTGGGACTCAACAATGGGATGTGTTAAAATGTACATTTAATGTAGAAAACATTATTTTGTAAGGAGATAAATTGTCCGTTCATGATTTTTGTCATTCACAGCAAGAAGGTCCTCGGTTTGTATCCTGGCTCGGGTGCCTTTCTGTGTGGAGTTTGCATGTTCTCCCCATGTCCGCGTGGATTTTTGCCAGGCACTCCGGTTTCCTCCCACAGTCCAAAGACATGCTGCTGCATAGGTTAATTGGCCTGCTGACTAAATTGCCTCCAGTGCCCTGTGATGGACTGGCTTCCCATGATGGGTATAGCCCTGCCTTGCGCCCTGTGTCTGCCAGGATAGGCTCCGGCTCACCACAACCCTGTACTGGATTAAGTGGTTTCTGACAATGGATGGATGGACGAATTGAGTTGTTTGTTTTTCAGCCGATCCTAGAGTCAGGAGCTGTGGAGCTGCTGTGCAGTCTCACGCGGAGCGAGAACGCCGCTCTCCGTGTCAATGGCATCTGGGCCCTCATGGTAAAGTCTTTGAATTTCATCATCACGCAATTGAGGCTTGTTAGAATAAAACACTGCTACTATTAAAAGTAATATTGCTTCGGGTGGCGATGTTTTAAAGGTAACGTATAGTCGATGCTGCTCTTGTGCAGAATATGGCGTTTCAGGCAGAGCAGAAGATTAAGGTGGACATTCTCCAGGGTCTGGGCACCACGCAGCTCTTCCGGCTGCTTTCAGACTCGGACACAAATGTGCTCATGAAGACTCTGGGATTGCTGCGCAACCTTCTGTCCACCAAGCCGGTGGGCGCCACATCTCCCCCTTACACATGCAGCTGTGGTTCATGTTTAAATGCATACTGAAAACATCCACGCTGTGAGTTCAAGCCGTGGTTGGCAGTTGACTCAGCCCATCATCACTCAAGGGTGAAAAACATTAGTACCAGCCCAGCCATAGGAAGGAGTAATGACCTTTCTCATTTCGAGCAAGGAGCCACTTTGACATTTTGTAAGATACACATGATCGCAGACTTCTAAAGAAAATTGTTTTCCTTTTAATCTCAGACATCAGAGAGGTTTATCCAGTGCCTAAAGGGCCAAGAGGACTGCCAGCACCTCTGAGGTCGTGGGTTTGAATGTGGCTTGCCACCCATGATGTTTAAACCAGATTCTCAGTGGCTTGAGTTGATTGTATTGATGTTGGCTTTTATGGCGCAATGTATGGGAATAGCTCTTAAAAGCTGCACTTTCGCCTGTCTTGTTGGAGGTATCATCAGGCGTCTGACTCCTTATGATGCCTCCAACGTGGGAGGAGAAATGTCGCAAAGGAGAGAAGAGGAATGCTCAAAATGGCAATCTCGAAAAAGCAGCTCTTAAGACAATTCTGAGTTGATAGTCACAGCCAGGTCACTTACTTACAATTCTCTGTGGCAGGGCATTTGGGAAAGTGTGTGGATAGATATGTCACTGCTTGTGGATAGATAATGTCACTGTAAGCGATCTTGTTTTACATTTAGCTACGACCCACATCTAACAGAGATGGTCCTTGCCTTTAAATACCTCACAGTTCACGAGCATTGGTTCACACAAGCCTCATTTTGCCGATGAGTCTGAATGTCAAAATTTCTCCAGTGTTCTTGTGTTGAACCTACATTACTGAAATCGTGCTTCGAAGAATTGCAAAGCAGAAGAAGAGTATGTTATTCATCTCTAAGGTCCTTGAACGTGCCGCAGTTGCACAACGCGCCCCCAGCACGCGTGCTGGGGGCGCATGGGCTGTAGCGCCCTGTATTAAGCATATTTATTTAGCTTTAATTTGGGGATCAAGGTAGAGGCGTTCACGTCGCGATCCCTGTCAAGTAATACTTGGTATTACCTG
>JAZEWU010000028.1:301540-316951 GCA_036362915.1 Geotria australis | reverse complement strand
CCTTGCGGAGTTCAATGAAAATGCAAGGGGCTGTGTAAGAAAATGGGAAACTGTAATTTAATCATCGCGCTTCGAAGAATCGCAAAGAAGAAGAACATCATAATATATAGGAAGCAGTGTCTGGCGGGTTGGCACCGGCTGACCACCTGGCTGATTCCCCCGTCTCTGCGGTTTCCTCATGCCTCCATATCCGTGTCTCGTCCATGACCAGGGATGGAATTTGCACGCGTTACTAATAGTATGATTCTTGTGATGAACCGTTCCTCACGTGATGATGATGCCGTTGTCGAGGGAGAAGCTGTCGGAGGGTAGGCCGGCGATGGTCCACGCGCGCGTTCTCACCGGGTCCCCCAGCGTCTTCGACAGCGTGAAGTCAGCAGAGCACGGGATATTTTTCAGCCGACACAGGTCCACCCACTCCGCCACCTGGCTCTACACACGTCACGACGCCTCCCGTTCAACATTCTGTGGCTTGAGTCACGAATCCAAAAATCCGTCGAAACGTTGCGAAGAAGACAGAAGGAACACTCGACACGGCTATCCCAAAAAGCACAGCTATGTAGAGCAAGTTTTATACAACGAGCCATGAAAACCTACTGAACATAATTTCCTCGGCTACCGCTATCACAGACCTGTCGGAAGCTGGAGATGAATGCTCCGAGGTAGGCCACGATGCCAGACGAGACAAGCGTGTCACCGGTGAGGTCGTTGTACTGGATTCCCAGGTGCCGAGCGGCCTCCATCCAGCGGGACTTCTCCCCGCCGAGGCCGCCGATCAGCTGCTCCGCTCGCACCAGCTTCTTGCTGCACATGTCAACCTGCGCGTGCAACACCCAGACACGTGGCACGACGCGGCGAGGGCACCCAGCGAGGCTCCCAGTTAACTCCAACAACAACAACCCCCGTTCGCTACTAACTGCCGGTGACATCACCACGGTGCCTGTCCCAGGCCAGGTGCACCTTGAAGCCACGCAGATTGTCAAAGGGTCGCTGACAGGAGGTCATGGGAAAGACCCAGGTGCCACGGGCTGACTAAGATGACTGGCTGGGGCACCACCTGTGCTCTCTACCATGCCAGATTGCTGAGTTTTATCCGCCCGGCGCTCGGCTCGCTGTTGTTAGCGTCGCTCCTCCGCTCTCTGTTGTTGTTGAAAGGTCACTGCCTCCAACTGCCCGGTAGCGTCCTTCATGAACCTCCTCCACACAGCAGCGCGCGTGCATTTCGCGATCACGGTTGCGTTAAAACAAGAATATCCTAGGATCCGCGACAGCCCCGAGTTAGCAGTGGAAATCCCGTTCTCACGGGTGGGGACGCGAGTGGATCCACAGGACAAGTATTTTTTTACTTCCCCCACAAATCGGTACTCGTTTCATCAACCCAACCCCAACTAGGACTCGAACTCGCAACCTTTGGATCATGAGCTACTCGATCTATCACAGAGCCACCTGGTCGGCTATTTTGTTTTACACGAGACGAAAACCCATGGGGATACACGTATATAGGGTGGCGATGTTGAATAAGCTACCCATCGCAATGTATAACTGTATTTTTATTTGTTTATTTGAGCAATTATGTGCAATGCTGTGTGTAAATTGTTTTTGTTTGGTTAATTTGTTATTTGTATTATTTTTTGTAAATTCGCATGTTTGTTGTGTGGCAGGAATGCCGCAAAGAGCTTGCAAGCTCACTGTGTACTGTTCTGCTGTAATAATACACATCTGTCTATCTATCTATGTAAATTGTAAGTGCCGCAGCTGTCGTGACCTAAGGCACCTGATTCTCCAGGTCGGCTTTCTTCTGCTTGTTGGCCTCAAGCGTGCGCTGGAGTCCGGCCAGCTTGTCCTGAACCTCGCGCAGGGCCTCCTGCTTCTTGCGCAGGCCGCCCATGGCCACCGCCAGCTCTGCCTCCGCGTGGTTCAACTTCTCTTTTTTTGGCGCCACCACCCTAGCCACCCTGTCCGCGCGCACATCGATCCACAAAACATATTTTATCATCATCATTCTTGTCAGAAACCGCCTATACCTGTACAGGGTCGCGGTGAGCCGTAGGCAATTTAGTCCACAGGCCAATTAACCCATGCAGCAGCATGTCTTTGGACTGTGGGAGGAAAGCGGACTGCCCGGCGAAAACCCACACGGACACAGGGGGAACATACAAACTCCACACAGAAAGGCACCCGAGCCGGGATTCGAACCTGGGGCCTTCTTGCTGTGAGGCAGCAGCGCGACTCACCACGCCACCGTGAATACTTTCAAAATTTAACGAATACGTGTGAGTTATAAACAGCAATAAAAAACCCCAAAAAAAAGATTGTTGCTGATTTTCCGTGCTTTGTCGTTGTTGACATGTCGTTCTCTCTGCAGCTTTGTGCAGCGCTTTGTGACCCTCGGGTGAAAGGCGCTATATAAACGCTATTATTGTCATTGTTTATTATTATTATTATTATTCAGGCTTGCTTAAACAAATGCTGGTAACTGCCAGATGTTTATAGGCAGGGACGTTCTCCGCTTGATATGAGTTCTAACTGACCAGGTGCAGACACTTACTTGTCGTAAGACTCCATGGCGATGACCCATTTGCAGAGGCCTTCGGCGGCGGTAGACGCGTTGCGGATCTTGTCAGGGTCAAACTCGGGGTTGGTGATGTACTTGGCGCGGATGGTCTTCATGATGGCGACGGGAACGTTGTCCTTGTCGAACTCGTGCAGGGATTGCAGAAACTTCATGTCCCCCAGCAGCCTCTTAGCCGGACCCCAGAAATCCTCCACCATCCTCCCGGTGCCGGAGGGGTTGGGCATGCGGTCCGGCTTCGCGCCCTTCAGGATGCAGATGGCCTCCATGACCAGCTTAACACCGGCCGGGGGGCTCTTCATCGTCTTCACCACCGTGATGTCCTGAGTAGGCGACACAGCAACGCTCGATGCGCTACGGCACAGCGAGATGGAATCGGCGACACGCACGAGGCGCGTTGCGTGCTAGGGATTCAAAACTGTAGGCAGACAAATGGGCCACCGTGTATATACGACGTTTTTTTGTATAGTTAACCAACGTTACCGATCGCTTTGCGTTGCGTGTGAACGTGCGCTTGCAACCCGCGAGACGTCATCGTGCCGGCGACTTGGCGCCCGCGTACACGCGCACCTGCTGAGTGAGAGTGTCCAGGGCCGCGAGCGCCGACTGCAGGATGGGCAGGGCCTTGGCCAGGTCGGCGTCGCACTCGTCCTTGATGGCCTTGGCCGCCGTGGCCTGCTCGTTGGCGACGGCCTCGTCGGCCTTGACGATGCGCTCGGTGCGCGACACCTCCTCGGACTCGCGCTCGATCACCTGCATCATGTCGACCACCTGGAGGCTGGCCTCGCGCAGCTGCGGCTGCAGCGCGGCGAGCTCCGCCTGCATGCCGGCCACCTGCGACGTGGCCGACTCCAGCTTCTCCAGCCCCACCTCGTAGCGGCGCTTCATGCGCATCACCTCCCTGTAAGCGCGCGGGGAAAGTTCAGCTCGGGGCGCGACATGCGGCATTCACGATACGCATCCTGACGGCTGCTCACTCGTGAATTGGCCAATAACGTCGCTAATATATAGGACGCGGTGTCTGGCGAATGTTGGCGCAGGGTAACCGTGTTGCTGCGTTCCCCCTCCCTGCCTCTCTGCAGTTGCTTCAAATCAATACCTTCGGCATTTAACGAATATTAGGCGCGTAATTTATTTTAAATTTAAAAATCCATTGTCAGAAACCTCTTAATCCTGTACAGGGTCGCGGTTAACCGGAGCCTATCCCGGCAGACACAGGGCTCAAGGCAGGGCTATAACCTGGATGGGACGCCAGTCCATCACAGGGCATTGGGGGCAATTTAGTCAGCAGGCCAAGTAACCTATGCAGCAGCGTGTCTTTGGAGTGTGGGAGCAAACCAGAGTGCCCGGCAAAAACCCATACGGACACGGGGATAACATGCAAACTCCACACAGAGAGGCACCCGAGCCGGGATTCGAACCTGGCTCCTTCTTGCTGTGAGGCGACAGCGCTACTCACAACGCCACCGTGGCGCCTGTAAATATTACAAAAATATCTATTTTTTTATTAAGACAAGGGTGTCGCTCTTTGATCCTCAAATAATACAAGTCACACTGTCCCTAGATTGAAAACAAGGCATGCTCTCGATTCATTTCAAAAGTCAAGTCAAAGTAATTTCCGGCTGAAATAAACATTGAGGCGGTACTCATTTCCCGTTTACAGCCCTGAGCCAGTGTGTGGAAAATAACTCACCATCGTTTTTTCTCCAGGAGGTCTTTGAAGGTGGAGATGAGCTCCAGGTACGAAGTTGGGGTGACGTAATTGTAACGCTGCTGCTCGGCCTGGAACTTGTGCGACAGGGCGATGGTGGACGTGTGAAAACGTTTACACATGTCGATGCAGCCAGCCAGGGTCTCGGCACTCACCTCCACGTCCTCCAGGTAGCGCGTTGCCACGGCCTGTAGCGCGTCTTCCGGCCAGCTCTAGGCACGTCAAATACCAGCCACACCGAGACGTGGCATCATCTCCAGACACACCAGTCTTAACTCATCTAAACCGTGAATGAAATTGTTCGTAAATTTGCGGCTCTGACCGCTGGAGTAGATTGTTTACGATGCTGCCACGTGCACCACCTACTGTTCGTGTGCGACTGTGGTGGGATTCTCACGTGGCTGTCTCTCGGCCCCCTGTGCTTGACCCGCCGTATAAACGTGACTTTGTATAAATGCGTTCCGAATGTTGCAGAGATTAAATGTTTACATGTCTTGACGCGTTCGCGATGCAAGTGCCACTTGACAACGTGGAAGCAAATGCGAACGAGGTGTTCCATCTGAAGGGATTATCCAGGTATAATACATCAACAAAGACCTACATTGACGTCATCATCATCAGCAATGATCAATTCCCTGCTGGACGAAGGTTTGCCTAAGCTCTCGCCGCTGCTTGTGACCTGGCAATCCAGCAAGGCATGCAGCCTCTGCACACGGATATATTTCATCGGTCCATCTCCGCGGTGGACGTCCTCTCGGATGCGATCCATTCCTTAGTTGCCACGGTAACGGGGTGGCAACCAATGAATGAAATCTGTCCGGCAGAACGTCCGACACGCAGTCGGTTTTTGTTTAAAGGTTATAACAGAAATTGGTCTGAGCATAATACAGGGGTTATGCTTTTAACTAGGTGAATGCGTAGCTAACGTTCACCTGGAACCAGTCTATGGTGCAGCAGTTGACAAGCGAAGGGAACTTCCTCAGCCGGTTGCGGAAGGCGTCGCCGATCGGACTCATGGCCAGAACCACATGCAGCTGGTCTCGGCAGCGGTCCACAAACATGTTGAGTAGAGCCAGGGGGCTCCCGTCCGTCTGCTTGTCTTTATCCCGCTGCCGGTCGATCTGCCGCATCTTCTCGCAAATCTCCTGCTTCTCATCTGGCGCAAATAGGTTGGGGATCTCCCCAGAATTCAGCAGGTTGTTGATGTCCTCGAGGAACGACTCCTGTTTGATCTGCGTGTCCGTGAATAGGAAGACGCCGTTCTGCTCTCCGTCCGTGGATCGGCGCAGGATGCGCTTGAGGTCCTCGCGCCACTCGGTGGTGGCGTAGCCCTTGCTGATCTCCACCTGGAAGAGCTCGCAGTCGGCCATGTGCGCCGCGAGGCGCGTGAGCGACTGCCGCCCGCTGCCCCCGACGCCCACCAGCAGTGCGTGGCTCCGCGGCTGCTTGAGGATGCGCGATATCCGGCACACGTGCTCGATGGCGAAGCGGAACAGCACCAGGTTCATTGGCTTCTTGCTGAGGTTGTTGAACTCCTCCAGGTGTCCCTCCACCACCCGGCGAAGCTGCTCCACGTTGGACACCTCAACGTACCTCTTGGCGTCGTCTTTGCTGTCGCTGAAGTCGCAGAACATGAGGCTGCGTAGGTCGTCCTCTTCCACCTGCCCGTCGCCGTTGGAGTCCAGGTGCTGGAACAGCCGCGTGAAATCCTCCTTCATGTGCGTTTGGATGGTTTTCCGAATGAAGGCCACCAGCCACGCTCTGTCCGCATCGTCAACCAGCCGGTCGTAGAACACGCGCAGCACCTGCTCACGCGGAACACAACACGAGTTGAGACAGCAGAGAAAAAGTAAGGAGGCATCGTCTCCTTGTATTTTTACTTATGTATATCGCTGGCATCGCTGCTGTTTGCAGATGATGTTGTTCTTCTCGCCTCATCCGATTGTGACCTCCGACGGGAACTAGAGCGTTTCGCGGCAGAGTGTGAAGCGGCTGGGATGAGAGTCAGCACCTCCAAATCTGTGGCCATGGTCCTCTCACGGAAAAGAGTGGGTTGCCCTCTTCAGGTGAGGGGAGAGCAGTTGCCCTTAGTGGGGGAGTTTAAATATATCGAGGTGTTTTTCACGAATGACGGTAAGCGGAAACGTGAGATTGGCCAGCGGATTGCAGCAGCAGCTGCAGTGATGCGGGCACTGTACCGGTCCGTGGTAGTGAAGCGGAAGCTTGGTCCGAGGACAAAGCTCTCGGTTTACAGGTTAATCTACGTCCCTATCCTTACCTATGGTCATGAACTTTGGGTAATGACCGAAAAAACGAGATCGCGGATACAAGCGGCAGAAATGAAGTTTCTCCACAGGGTTGCTGGGCTCACTCTCCGTGACAGGGTGAGGAGCACAGAAATCCGGGAGACCCTCAGAGTAGAGTCGCTGCTTCTTTGGATTGAGAGGATCCAGTTGAGGTGGATTCGGGCATCTGGTAAGGATGCCCCCTGGAAGGCTCCCCCGGGAAGTCTACTAGGCACGGCCCACTGGGCGGAGACCTAGAGGGCGACCCAGGACACGCTGGAGGGATTATATCCTTCGGCTGGCCTGGGAACGCCTGGGAACCCCCCAGGAAGAGTTGGAATCTGTTGCTGAGGAAAGGGATGTCTGGTCCACTCTCCTTGGACTGCTGCCACCGCGACCCCCACCAGGACCAGCGGTTTAGAAAATGGATGGATGGATGGATATATTGTGTGGTTAACTAGTCGTACTCTTAAGTGTAACCAGTCTAAAGTAAAATCTCTAAGCAAAACACACTCGCACAAGATTTTCATCTGTTAGAGCTCGAGAACATTCGACAAGCAGCAGTGGTGCTTGTATTTGTGATATTGTATGTCTGTGCATTTGTGATGTGTGTCCGTGTGTGGACGTAATTGCAGACTTTAGGCTGGTCAAGACTGCCCAGCAGCGTCTTTACTTCCTCCGGAAGCTAAAAAGAGCAAGAACCCTGTAACCCATCATGTGCACCTTCTACAAGGGCACCATTGAGAGCGTTCTGACCAACTGCGTCACTATGTGGTTTGGGAGCTGTACTGCCTCCAACCGCAAGACCCTGAAGCCCATAGAGAACGCGGCTGGCAGGACCATTGGTGGCTCACTCCCCTCCCTCCTGGACATTTACAACATCCATCTAGCCCGCAAAGCAACCAGCATTGCGTGCGACCCCACCCATCCCTGACACAGCCTCTTCAGTCCCCTGCCATCTGGAAGAAGATACCGGAGCATCCGAGCCCGCTCCACCAGACTATGTAACAGCGTTATACATCAGGCTGTCAGGATGATGAACTCTACCCCCTCTCTCTCCAAAAGGTCTAGACTCTAGTAACTTACCCAGCCCACCCACTACACGTCCAACTGCACCAGCCATAAGAACTTGTTTTATACAAACACATAAGCACGCACACCTACACTCAGCACTAACGACTTTGTCCAGAACACGACAACAACTGCTGCTAACTCCTCGTCCTGTAGATGGCATATTTACTTGCACATCTTTTCATCTATATATGCACTATATTAGTTCTATTTACACTATATTTGTTGTAATTATAGTTTTTGTCCTAGATCTGTGCCTTGTTATTGGCCCCCCCGACCCCCAGCTTAGCTTAACTTGTAAGTATAAAAAATGTTAGTATTTTGTTCTTTGAATCCTAGTATTTCTAAACCTTTGTTGTTGTGTTCCAGTCCATGTATATGCCAACACCGGGGTCTGAGAGAAACGGCATTTCGATCCTCTATATGTCATGTACATGTGGCAGAATTGAAAATAAAGTTGAATTGAAATGAATTATGTTCTTTTCTGTAAACCCCTGCATACATTCCGTAGGAAATAGAATTATTAAAAATCACAGCCTATGTAATTTATAGAATTGCTTAAACCATTCGGCACTTAGGCCCCAGGGTTTTAACGAGAAAAAATTTCCAGGTACTGCCACTGAGCCACCTCCCCAGATACACATCGTTACAGGTTTGCAACGCGAGTGCCAATCAACATGCTGGACACCATCGCTAATGAGATCTTCTTCTTTGCGATTCTTCGAAGCGCGATGTTAAATTACAGTTTCCCATTTTCTTACACAGCCCCTTGCATTTTCATTGAACTCCGCAAGGTCTTTTGAGCTGCAGAGGTTGGGTAGTAGAGCACAGACAAGGCAGTGTTCCATAGTATGGTCTGCTTCTCCACATTCACAGGTGGTTGGGCCGGTCTTGTAGCCCCATCTGACCAAAGCATCTTTTGATCGTCCCGTTCTAGTTCTCTCGAGGGATTTTTCCACGTGAAATATTTTAACAAAATAACAAGAGACAGAGGGCGGCACGGTTGCGCGGTGAGTAGCCTTGCCGCCTCACAAAAAGAAGGTCCCGGGTTCGATTCCGGCTCGAGGGCCTTTCTGTGTGCAGTTTGTATGGTATCCCCGTGTCCATGTAGGTTTATGCCGGGCACTCCGGTTTGCTCCTAAAGTCCAAAGACATGCTGCTGCATAGGCTACTTGGCCTGCTGACTAAATTACCCACGGTGCCCTGTAATGGACTGGCGTCCCATCCGAGGTATAGCCCTGCGTCATATGTCTGCCGGGATAGGCTCCGGCTCACCGCGGCCCTGTGACAGGAGTAAGCGGTTTCTGACAATGAGATGGGAGATGAGACAAGGGACGGAACTGCTGTGCACGTGAGGTGCTCGTTGCCGTGGGCACCTCGTGAACCCAGAGGCGCTGGACGGACGCGGCCGCTGCGCAGGTGTCGGGCTGCGACAGGCACACGCCCTGGATAACGCGCGAGAAGTCGCGCAGGTTGAACAGGTAGTGCGACTTCGCCGGGGTGGGCAGCAGGTTTTGTGTTGCGGCCTTGTACACCTCCATGGTGCTCCGGACGAGCTGCTCTGTCAGAACTGAATACTCCACGGGAAAAGCAAACCTGGTGCAGTTGACAGGGACAACATGAGACAAAAACACACAAGTAATGCCTCGCGTCCTTGTGGAAAATATAACCAGTAAAATAAATAAGCAGACACCAGCGGGAGGTGTTTAAAACGGATATCCATCCTTCACAAGCTAAAACATGCTAGGCAATTTGTCAGCAAAACAGCCACGTATAACATATGCTTTACATGCCATATCTTATTAACGAGGTGCTTAGAGCATATAATACACAGGACACATGCTCAAGCAAGGTGAGTTAGAGATTCATATTAGCATCGCCTGCAGAAGTTACATTTGGAACTAATTTATTTTGCCTGCAGAGACTCTTCTATCCAAAAGATAAGAACATCGTGAAATAAAACCTAAAAATCCTACAACATGACAATGTTAATTTATGAATCTTTTGCTTGTGGGTGCAAATGAAATTCTATAAAACATACCTGACTGTAAAATGCCAATCCATTACACGGGAGAAAATCGTAAACATGGATTTATCATCAAACTCGTTGATGGTCACGGTGTTGAAGTGTCGCAGGAAGCGTGCTGTCACTGCGTTGCGTCCTCCTCCTGAGACACAACGGACCACAGCATCAGACAGCGATGGAGTCACGTCCTCTTGCACTACGAAGTTTACATACGCCGCCTCTGCTAACACGTCCGGTCAACGTGGAGGAGGAGACAAAGTACACTCAAGCCGTTTACTAAAGAGCCGCCGTTCTCAACCGGTGGGTCGCGACCCATCAGTGGGCCGCGAGCGTCACCTAGTGGTCCACAGAGAGTATACTCAAGTGGGACACCCGGGCTGTGAGGTGACAAATGTTGAGAACCACTGAGAACCACAGTGGAGATCCTGCTGCCAGCAGGGATGTGAGCGAGCATTAGCGCGACCACACTTTCATTCATCGCTTGAAACACAACGAATACGAACCTGGCGGTCCCATCGCCCCGAGGATTTGGACGTTTTCCAGTTTGATGACAGAGCAGTCCTTGAGGTCATACCAGTTGGAGTGGTCCAACCACTGGCGGAGCAGCTCAACAGGTGGCTGTGCTCCGTATTCCTCTCTCGCTGGCATGTTCACATCATCCACAAACAGCACCTGTGCGTGTGTCAAAACACTGCGCTCGCCATCAAGCCCTCCCACATCCTCCAGTTTTAACTGCATGCTGGAGAACTGCTGGTCAAATGAAAACCCTGCAATCTCCATCTCAAACAATTTTCTAAACTCAAACAGATCTGCAGACAATGAGAAGTAACAGCCAATGGGCATTTAGCAGCAGGATACTGCAGTGTATGAGGCACGAGTCACCTGAATGAGTGTGACAATGTTTCAGGTTCACGGAGAGAAGATACATTGGGCACCCTCACCATTCGCTTGCCCTGTGCCGGGCCATAGACTCCTTTACGGCGCCGGTCCAATTTGCCCATGATTATGTTCTGCGTCTGAGCGGCGGTTGTCTGAGCTGAGAAGTTGATCGTCAGGGGCTTGTATGTGTCCTTATCCAAGTGCCGGAGAAGGAAATTCTAAATGAACAGAAAGTAGACGCGTGGGTTTAATCCTAATCAAATTACACCAGGAACTTCGAGTTCCAACAACCGGTGACGGTTAACGTGTACCGCACTTACGGTGATGTAAACGCTCTTGCCGGTGCCGGTCGGACCGACGAAGAGGATGGGCTTCTGGTGCGTCACCAGCATCTCCATGAGGGCCATGAAGCGGACGGTGTCCAGTGTGGGTACGATGATGTCGTTGAAGTTCATGTCTCGCGGGATTGGTGGAACCAAGCTCAAGGCTTCAGTCCACAACTCCCACCGTCCCTTGCCCTGGAGTTTGAGTGACAACACAGCAGCAGCAGCAGCAGAAACCTCTCAAACACTGTTGCCATGTGAATCTCTCACAATCATTGGAAAAATGTATCGAATCAGGATTAACAGTTCATGTTGTTTTTCATGCATGTAATATTTTAGTAGAAAATTGCACAATCAATGTCTCCCACGGAAGATTAATGTCCAACAGCCTTGGTACATGAGACTATTTAGTGCCATATTTTTAATAAGAGGATTACAATTTGGGCGGCACGGTGGTGCGGTGAGTAGTGCTGCCGTCTCACAACAAGAAGGCCCCTGGTTTGAAGCCGGCTCGGGGGCCTTTCTGTGTGGAATTTGCATGTTCTCCCCGTGCCTGCGTGAGTTTTTGCCGGGCACTCCGGTTTCCTCCCAACGTCCAAAGACATGCTGCTGCATATGTTAATTGGCCTGCGGACTAAATTGCCCCCGGTGCCCTGTGATTGGCTGGCGTCCCATCCGGGTATAGCCCTGCTTTGCGCCCTGTGTCTGCCGGGATAGGCTCCGGCTCACCGCGACCTTGCACAGTATTAATCGGTCTCTAACCATGGATGGATAGATGGATTACCATTCTTAAGTACAAGCACACCAAAGTCAAAACCTTTACTATAATTTTAAAAAGCAAGGATGTGCCAACAGCTATGTATACTTTACGACGGAAAACAAGCTGCGGTGGCCACACACCTCCTTGACGAAGCGGTACTCGTAGACGGAGCCGGCGGCTGGGAACGGGACGCTGGACGGCTCCGCCGGCGGCTCCACGCGCTCCAGGAGACGGAGGCGCGTCCTGGTGTCCTCGCTCAGCGGCCCCACCCCCAGCTCGCGCAGCAGCTGGTCAAACAGCACCTGTCCGTCGGTGGAGCAGCTCGCCCCCACGCTCCACACCAGAGAGAAGAGGAAGATGCCCTGCGGCGCCGAGTCGTGGGGAATACACACGGCATTATAAGCGACGTACGTCTTGGTGAATGCGCAGGACGCCAGGTTTATACAATGTAGGGAAATCAAAGGAGATTGTTATTGACTTCCGGAGAGCCCACACCCTTCGCTGACCGTCAACGGTACTGCCGTGCAGTACCGTTGACGGTCAGCGGAGGGTGAGCAGCACCAAATTTCTGGGTGTGCACATCTCCTGGACAAATAACACCGCATCACGGGCCAAGAAAGCTCAGCAGCGTCTTTACTTCCTCCGGAAGCTAAAAAGAGCAAGAGCCCCGGAGCCCATCATGTGCACCTTCTACCGGGGCACTATTGAGAGCGTTCTGACCAACTGCATCACTGTGTGGTTTGGGAGCTGCACTGCCTCCAATCGCAAGACCCTGCAGCGCATAGTGAACGCGGCTGGGAAGACCACTGGCGCCTCACGTTGCTCCCTCCTGGACATTTACAACATCCGCCTTAGTTGAATTTGCACTATATTTGTTGTAATTATAGTTGTTGTTCTAGATCTGTGCCTTGTTATTGTCCCCCCCGACCCCCAGCTTAGCTTAACTTGTAAATGTAAAACAATTGTTAGTATTTAGTTTTTTTATCCTACTATTTTAAACCCTTGCTTTTGTATTCCAGTCCATGTATATGCCAATACCGGGGTCTGAAAGAAACGGCATTTCGATCCTCTATATGTCCTGTACATATGGCAGAATTGACAATAATTGAATATATAACCCGCGGGTGGAATTGGAAATAAAATCGACTGTGGGAATGCACCTGGGTCCATGTCCCCTTTCGAGCGGGGGTCAAGGGGCCCTCCCGTAGAAAATGTTGGGTTCATGACAACGCAGTTCCTGCATTTTTGTGACTTCTGAGATGCCAAATAAGCATCCAAATTTAAGACAATGAAAGCCTAATATGTTCCCTCTGGGATGTTTACTCCTAGAACAGCATTTCCGTGCGTTTCCGTGCATTCCTGCCCAATTCCACCCCTGTATACACCAGATGAGAGACGATGGCAGATCAGAGAGAGGACCTCAGACGTGCTGTGTCTGCAGGCTGCGTGTGGCAGAGGTAATGCACTGTGACGTGCAGGTTCCAAGGTGTCACGATACCTCAATCCAGGCAAAGACGTCTCGTTCATCCATGGCCTTTATCTTGGCCTCATCGTGAAAGTCATCCATTTGACAGTCCATAAGATTCATGAGTGAACAAACCAGGTTTGTATCCGAGGTTGGGGACAGCTCCTGCAAGAGATGGAGTTGAGAGCATTCGTCCACAAGAGCGATTATCATACGACACCATCAATGTTACTTAGTGTATCCGGGCTCGTAGAAGTTGTGCATTGGATGGGTGCATAACCTGCAGCTTCATTTTAATAGCAGTCTCAAGTACATCTACTAAAATATAAAATTACATCGGTAATTTCTTGCTTACAACAGGCTCGAGGCAGTGCTCGTCCTCTGGTTACAGCCTTAAGCCAGTGCTAAAAATCCCAACTACTCTTGACCTGCCAACAGAGAAATTGATTTCATTCACTCTGGAGGGACAGATGAAGGGCTGAGTCAACCACCAAACAGGATTTGAACTCGCATCCTTTTGGTTGCAAGCCGCTCTCTCAACCGCTGAGCTACCTGGCCGGATCAGCTACAGTATATAATTACGTACTAGATTTTACGTCTTCAGTTGTGTCGTACAAACTAAGCTTTTAAGCTATACCTTACCAATTATATATCGAACTCGAGAATGTGATTTTCGTGTCACAGTAAAAAGAAATGCAGTTGACATAACGGACGAACCTTTGCAGATTTGCGCACAAACTGTAAGCAGCAGGGGACCCAGCGCTCAAAGAGAGAGAGGACGAAGGCCTTGTGTGCGGCGCTGAGCAGCGGCGGCCTGGTCCTCAGCCAGGACGTGAGCAGAGGCCTCCAGCCCAGGATGTGGGGCTCCATGTAAATCATACCGCAGCGAGACACCTGCCACCCAGCAGACATGGCGTCAGTCTAGAGCGGCAGGGTGGCGCAGCGGCAACAATTCTATTCCCAACTTGAGTACCTTTCTGTGTGGAGTCAGTATGTTTTTCCCGTGTTCCACATGGGTTTCCATTGGTTTTTACAGTTTCTTCCCATAGCTAGATATATAAAATTGCATTGATGCTGGCCAAATACCCCTATGTATCAGGATGCTCCTGAAATGAGTCTGCTGTGTGTGGCTTTCATAGGGACACAAGAAGACATTATGATGCCAAGCTGGCACAATGAGAGCCGATGTGGGTGGAGTCTGCCAGACGGCCGACCAAGCAGGGTGATTGGCACGGACGTACATACATGTACGTACAAACACTCATTTCATTAAAAATAGATTGACCTGGCATATAATACTTTATTTATAAAGCACCTATCATGCAAACAGCTGAAGGTGCTTTACAGTTGGCATAAATCAACATGGTAGAAACAGAATAAAGCAATGACACAAAATACAATCGTGATATGTCAAAAATAACTTAACTAAAGGCTAAAGTATAAAACTGAGTTTTCAACATGGTTTTAAAAGAAGACAGACTTGGCAGCTTTTAATCTTGTCAGGGAGACTGTTCCAGAGCCTAGGGGCCCGAACAGTGAAGGAAAGGTCTCCCTTTGTTCTAAGTCTAGACTCTGGAACAATCAATAGATCTTTGTTGGCTGATCTCAGTTCTCTACTGGGAGAGTAAGGTGTTAAGAGTTCTGTAATGTAATCTGGGGCAAGCCCTTGTCTTGCTTTAAAAGTAATGAGTAAAACCTTAAAATCAATGCGGTAATAGATTGGCAACCAGTGCAGTGTGGCAAGGATAGCAGCAGAGTTTTGCACTAATTGCAGTCTGGACAGGTTGCGTTGGCTGAGGCAGGTAAAAAGCGAGATGCAATAGTCCAGACGAGAAGAAATAAACGCATGGATGACCTTCTCAGTGTCTGCAAGAGATAGAAATGACCTAATTTTCGCAATGTTTCTCAGCTGGTAATAACAAGATTGTATTTGTTTTTTGGAATGCAAATCAACATTTAGAGAGGGCTCAAAAATAACCCCAAGGTTCCTGGAGGCCATTGTCACGTTGGAGATTAGGGGGCCCATGTTTGAACGAATACGTTCAAATTCTTGTTTGTCACCCATAATGAGAATTTCTGTCTTATCTTTATTTAACTGTAAAAATTTAAGCGCCATCCAGCATTTAATGTCATCCATACAAGCAAGGAGACCCACTAAATTCTTAAAATCGCCAGGATTGATAGAGAGCTACAGCTGGGTATCATCAGCATAAACGTGAAACGATATATCATGTTTGCGCATTATATGGCCAAGAGGAAGCATATAGATAGAAAATAAAATTGGCCCTAGAATTGACCCTTGAGGCACTCCACAAGTTA
>JAZEWU010000028.1:276063-290523 GCA_036362915.1 Geotria australis | reverse complement strand
GAGGAACGATTATTGGGCTATTGGATGATGATTGATACCCAAGGTGGGAACAAACTCAACACAGAAAGGCGCCCAAGGTGGGAATTGAACCGCCTCGGGCAAGACCATTCTTTCTGTGAGGTGCGGCTATTACCACTGTGCCACCCTGCCGCCCTAAATAGTAGACTTAAAGCAAGTGGTGTTATGTTAAAATAGATTAATGGCAGGGGTGGAATTGGAAAAACAATCACTGTGGGAACGTCCCCAGGTCCGCGTCCCCTTTAGAGTGGGGGTCTAGGGGTCTGTGCCATCTATCAGAGGTTACAGATTGGTGGTGAGGCGTGACGGTGAGGCGTGGTGGTGAAGTATTAAGAGCTTTGACTACGGTGTTTGTAAATATTAAGCTGGCATCAGACCAGGTCCTATGAGAGAAAAGGGTTTTTAAGTTCACCATCACCTGTAGCAGCGGTCGGTGAGCGGCGTGATAACCAGACGAGGCGTGTTCCCAAGGTACTCGTAGCCGTACACCAAGCCAGCGTTGATCATACGCGTCTGCAAGTGTCCCTCCTGCCCACACGCCACCATTACAAAGCGCACACTGTAAAGCACATTCCTCTCATCTCAATTTACTCGTCACAAACACATCGCATTACGCAACGGAGAGCAGCTATATACAAGATGGTACCATCATGAATTGAGCAGTGAAAACCTACATCAGTACAGTTATATATTAGGTCACGTATCACGTTTGTCACGGCGGGCTCGAGCACAAAAACCCAGCATTTGTTATGGTCTTCAAAACCTTCACCCTCCATTCACTGTAGTATCCAACGCAGGGGGCTTTAGGGCGTCTGGGCAGCGTGTGAGTGGATGCCACCGTATCCTTCGGGATTTCCACTCCGGTGAGGGCGTGTCCGTGTGTTTCCGCCCGATCCCACCCACTGTCTGCACCTCCCAGTAGTAGCGCAGCTGGCTCAGCCACTGAAAGTCGCTGTCGCGAGCGACTCCGTCCCGGAGCAGCGCGACGAGCACGTCGCGCGCGTGCACGTCCAGGACGACGAGCGCGCCCAGGGTCACACGGCTCTGCTGGGACAGCGGCCCGCGCACCAGCCCCACCACCTCGTCGATCTGCCCGTTGCACCGTGCCAGGTACTGCTCCAGCGCCTGCCTCGAGCATCGGCGGACAGCGGCGCATCGCAAGAGAGGTCAACCTCAAAACGCGCCAAAAATGCCAACATTCGTTTGAACCCGTCTTTAGCGTGAGTGTGGAATGCTGAGTAATATGCGGCTGTGTTTAGATTATGTTAAAGGTGCATTACTTTAACTGGGTGAGAACTCAAGACAACAAGATGAGTCTCATTGGCAATAGTGCCCTGGGTCACCATGACGACAAATGAAATTACATTTTAACAAATGAAGCAAATAGATATCAGAACCAAAAACAATCACATTACAGAAGATATCGAAAGTGCATTTACAAAATGTTCAGTACTGAAAATGTGCTCAGATAACTACGTTTTAACATTGTTCCTTGCAAACTCCACACAGAAAGGAACCACAAAAAACTCAGAATCCCTTAATCTATCACGACTTTAATAGAGCTCTCATATACAATTATAATAGTGCTTTTTATTTGCTGGCCGCTTGGCCGTTTGGGCCTTTGGGCCACATATGCTCAGGAACTGTGCGAAAAAATCAACCTGGATACGGACGGCGACGATTGTTGTAATCTACGGTTTATACCAAGAGAAGGGTGAGATGCGAGGGGTTGGGGTCATCGCACCTGCCGCCCGCCCCTGATGGCCTCGTGCACCTCGGAGGTCCAGAACGTCTGAGAGACGCACAGCACCGTCTGGCCGGGCCACGCGCGCACCCACTCGGCACGCGGCGTGCGGGGATACGCCGCCATCGCATCGCCAATCACCTGCAAAATATCCACTCACTTCAGCCACTTCACCAGCTCGTGAGGTCACCAATGCACTTCTGGGCAAAGATTATATGGAAACAAATCAAGGATAAGAATCGATTTGTCGATGACGCCAGATACCACTCTACTGGCATGCCTAGTGTAGAGGCAACTGTCCAGCTATTGGATCCTCCACTCACATTCACGTAAAAATCAGCCGTCAATAAAACAGAATTAAGTAAAGGAACTCAGCAGGGGTGGGATTAGGTGACAATGTAAAGGAACGCTGTTCGATAAAAAAACTTTATTTGTCAACTCTACCGTTTGTACAGGACACACAGAGGGTCTAAATACCGTTTCTGTCAGACCCCGGCGTTATTTACTGTCGTTCCGCAAATGACTAGCAGAAACCGACGGCTGTACTTGTTACTTGATGAAGACGTAAACAAAAAACGAACATGAAACCATGAAGACACTGCACTATTTGGTCCGAGTGTAGCCGCTGCATCGGAACGTGCCGCCATTTTCTCAGACCCCAGCGTCGGCACACACATGGAAGGACTTGGCTTGGCATGACTTGACTTCTCTTGGCTTGGCTTGGAGCTTGGCTTGGCTCGGGTTGACTTGGCTTTGGCTTGACTTGGCATGACTTGGCTTGGCTCCACATTAGCTTGGCTTGACTTGGCTTGGCTTGCAAGGCCGCGGGTGTGGTAGGCCACTGGAGTAGGCCCAGGCCCCGAGGCTCGTCTGTCTGTGGAGCACCGGGTCAGATTCCGCCAGCTGGCTTGGTTTGTCTTGACTTGGATTGGCATGGCTTGGCATGGCTTGCAAGGCCGCGGGTGTGGTAGGCCTGAAGGAGTAGGCCGAGGCCCCAAAGCTCGTTTGTCTGAGATTGTGTTGGTTACAGGTTGTTTCCTGTCGTTCTGCAAATGTCTAGCAGAAACTGACGGCTATACTTGTATTTTGATGAAGACGTAGACAAAAAAAGAACATGAAAACATGAAGACACCATACTTTTGGTCCGAGAGTAGCCGCAGCGTCGGAAAGGCGCCACCATTGTCACACCGCGAAAGGGGCGACAATGGCGGGACTGTATTAGTCTTTCACAGCCTTAAATTTGGATGGATATTTTACATTTCAAAAGTCACAGAAATGCAGAAAATGCGTTATTATAAAATTTCAATCTTCTGGAAGTGGACCCCTGGACCACCTCTCTAAAAGGGACGCCGACCAAGGTACGTTCCCCCACTGATTTTTTTTCCAATTCCACCCCTGGACAGAAGTAATTAATGCAGCTCGTTGACTCAGTGATAGGAACAGCAGCTCGTAAACAGAAGGCTTTGAGTTGAAATCCTATTTGATGGTTGACTCAGCACATCATCCCTCTGGGATGACTAACATTAATACCCTGCCATAGAAATGTGACAATTCCACTATTGGCTCAGTGTTGTAATCAAAAGATGAGCACCGCCTCAACGCTTATTTGAGAAAGAAAATCACATGGATTGTTGTTGCAAAGCAATAAATCCTGCGTTTAGCTTAACGACAGATCGTGAGCCAGGTCGCGTGACATCGGTGCGTATCTCACGCTGTGCACAGAGCGAATCATGATCGCCTCGAGCTCAAGAAGCCACTTCTCCACTTGTCCCCGTGCTTTGGAGGTGGAGATGGTTTCAATGAGCTGCACCACCTCCCCCTCGCTGCTCTTCATGTGAGTGATGTCCAGGACCTTGGTGAACTCTACTTGAGCGATGCCTTCAAAGCACTTCTTCAGATGTGGCTGAACTCTGTAGCACATAGGACGGAGCGGCAGATTCCTCGTAAAGACAGATTCGCCGGCATGTTTTTAAACTCTAATCATATCAACAAATAAGCGATATTTTTACCACGTGGCACATATTCATTCAATGCCGAAGGTATTGATTCGAAGAGAGAACGACTTAGAGGTGCAAGGAAACCACAGAGAGGCGGAGGAGGCAGCCAGGCGGTTTGCCGGCGCTAACATATTGCCACACACTGTGTCCTTTAAATTATGATGTTATCGGCCAATTCATTAATGAGCTTTTTTTTTAAGTTGTGGGAGAAACCCACGCACAACAGGGAAAGAACACACAAACTCCACACAGAAAGGCGACTGAGGCAGGAATCAAACCACCTCGGGCAAGTCCTTCTTTCTGTGAGGCGCAGATGTTACCACTGCACCACCCTGCTGCGCACCTCCCATCTATTGTAACATAATGCAGACGTTTCTTTAAATAGTAGCGAACCCATCTTACCGAGTGGGATCTTTAGTCTCAGAAAGGATTTCCAGCAGCTCATCGTTGGAGAGGAAGAAGAACCGGGGAAAAAAAAGGCGCTTCTTTTCCAGATAGTCGTTGAGTCCCTTTAGAATGAGCTCCAGAAGCTCGGTGGACTTCTTGAGCTTCTCAAGCATATTGTCGATGGACACCACCGCCAGCACATGCGTGTCCTGAGGATAGAGAACCTGAGTTGACACCTCCACATGGGGAGTCTCAATGAAGGGCACAACGCAGCGCAATAGCAATGCATGTGTAGAGAAGTTCCCGGACACGTATTGGCCCTCCGGATAATAATTATTATTATTATTTTACATAGGGCGGCACGGTGGCGTAGTGGGTAGCGCTTCCGCCTCACAGCAAGAAGGTCCCGGGTTCGAATCTCGGCTCGGGGTGCCTTTCTGTGTGGAGTTTGCATGTTCTCCCCGTGTCCGCGTGGGTTTTCGCCGGGCACTCCGGTTTCCTCCCACCGTCCAAAGACATGCTGCCAGGTTAATTGGCGTACTGACTAAAATTTTCCCCAGGCGCCTTGCGATGGACTGGTGTCCCATCCTTGGTGTTCCCCTGCCTTGCGCCCTGTGTCTGCCGGGATAGGCTCCGGCTCACCGCGACCCTGTATAGGATTAAGCGGTTTCTGAAAATGAATGAATGAATGAATTATTTTACATTTATAACGCGCACATATTAATTCAATGTCGAAGGTATTCATCGACGAGAGAACGACTCAGAGGCGCGAGGAAAGCGCAGAGAGGCGGAGGAGGCAGCTAAGCGGTTTGCCGGCGCCATATTGCCACAAACTGCTTCCTATATATTATGATGCTATCGGCCAAATAATTAAATGAGTGCTTTTTTATTTATTTCTGGGAGGAAACCGGAGAACCCGGAGGAAAACCACGCAGAACAGGGGGAGAACACTTAAAACTCCACAGAGAAAGGCGCTCGAGATTCGAACCCGGGACCTTCTTGCTGTGAGGCGCAGATGTTACCACTGTGCCACCCTGCCGCCCAAGGTGGCAGGGTGGCGCAGTGGTAACAGTATTGGGCATTTAACACAGTGTTGTATTATATTTTAATTTGATTCAAAAAGCAAAGACAGAAGGATTACATACACAAATGAGCATTGAGACAGTGTTCATTTATGTAGGGCCCTAAGCCAGTTGTGCACATTCCATATTCCGACGGTGGGGATGAGACTTTCCATAGAACACCCACTGTTCCTTTCACAATAGCTGTGTGGAGCGTTCCTTCTTTCCTTCGCAATATTTAGATTCCCACGTTTGAGGCATCATCAGAATTATTTCTCCAAGTGGGAGGCAATGCATTGTGAATGAGAGAAGAAATACTTGACACATCTATCCGAAAGACCAGCTATCACGAAATAACAGCTATGGAGACAATTCTCATACATCTGTCATGATGCCCCGGTAAAATACCCCGTGCCAGGTTTCGCGGGAAGCTGGGAAGGGGAGGGGCGCGTGACCGCGTCACACCCCACCGAAGGGGGCGTGAGGTAATTGGCCCCCGCCCCTCATGTTTAAGGGGTATAAAGGGTATAAAGGCTGAGAGTCGAAACGGCCGAAGAGAGAACGGGTTTTGGAGAGTCTCACGGCATGTGCTGGCTACTACGGGGTTGTGCGGAAAAGCAGTGTGCAGAAGGGCAGTTCCACTGCTGGCTTGTGCCGAAACGGCTGAAGGGAGGGTGCCTGTGCAGCGGCGAGCATCACTGCGGATTACAGCATACGACAACCCGCGTGGATTTACCGTGTGGATTAAAAAACCCAGCGATGACGAGAGACCGGTGTGTAACCTACCTTTGTGAGAATGCCTCTGACACGGAGTATGAGGAGAGAGGGAGACAGTAGGGAGAGTTCCCCGGCCCACGCCGCTGCGAGAGGTGCTCACACGCCTACGCGGCGCGCACTTGAAGTTAAAACCCCGCAAGTGCCACATCGCCCAGACGACCGTAGAATACTTGGGTCACATCGTCAGCGGGGAAGGGGTACGCACGGACCCACGCAAGGTAGACGCCGTGCGGAAATGGCCGCAGCCGGTTAACGCGGTGCAAGTGCGCTCGTTCCTCGGCCTCGCCACCTATTATCGCCGGTTCGTAGAGAACTTCAGCGCCGTAGCACGACCCCTGTCCCAGTTGACCTCCACTAAACGACCCTTCCAGTGGACTGACCAGTGCACTGAGGCGTTCCGGGAGCTAAGAACGGCTCACAGATACCCTGATCCTGGCGTTCCCGGACTTCACCCAGGAGTTTGTCTTAGATATAGACGCCAGCGGGTCCTGCTTGGGCGCCGTACTGTCGCAAGGGAAAGGGGCGGAGGAACGGGTGATCGCCTACGCCAGCCGGACCCTGACCGACACAGAGCGAAACTACTGCGTGACCCGACATGAGCTTTACGCGGTGGTGTTCGCCTGTCAACATTTCCAGCCGTACCGGCACGCCAGGGGATGTACGGTGCGTACTGACCACTACGCGTTCCAGTTCCTGCTTAATTTCAAGGAGCCCCGAGGGCAAATGGCCCGCTGGTTGGCGCAGCTACAGTAGTACACGCTGCGGATCGAGTATCGAGAAGGGCGCAAGCATAAAAACGCCGATGCTCTGTCGCGCCAGTCAGCCATCGACGCCGCGCTCGGCGCCGGACAGGCCTGCTCCTGCTTCACTGGAGGCCGGTGCCGTCACCCTGGCCGCGACCACGTTGAGGTCCGGCCCAGCCCCGGACCTGCCGAGGCAGCAACGGTGGCTCCAGTCCAGAGGACGGAGGAGGCGCCGCCGGTGAACCCAGACCCTCCCGAGAGGGACACGGTGCAGGAGGACGTTGGCTGCGCCTTCCCGGGACTCACCCTGGAGCAACTCCGCGACACCCAGCGCCGTGACCCGGAGCTCACCGCCGTCAGGGACGCCCTAGCACAGGGTCGCACGAGCATCGAGGGAGCCTGGCGCGGATTGTACTCGCGACTGGAGCTGAGGGAAGGAGTGGTAAGGGAGCGGACGGCAGATTGGAAACCGGGACCTATCGGCGTGCCCATCGCAGTGTGGCCCGTTGCTCCACACCGTGCACAACCAGCCCTGCGGAGGACACGACGGGGAGCGACGCACGCGCGATACCTTGTGCCGCGAGTACGTGTGGCCTGGGTTGAAGCAACAGGTCCACGAATGGGTGCAGGGATGCCAGGATTGCCACGGACCGCTCGTAAACCACCTCGCTACGTCGCCCCACTGCGACTGCTTCTCATCAGCTGAGTCAACCAGCTGGTAGGCATCGACTTAACGGGGCCTCTCACCACAAGCTACCGAGGGAACAAGTACATCCGCGTGGCAGTGGAGTACCTGACCCGGCACCATGTCGCAGTGGCCATACCCGACAAGCGAGACCGTAGCGTGTGCCTTCTTAGAGCACTACGTTCTGCAGCACGGAGTGCCCGAACGGGTACTTAGCGATCAAGGACAAGAGTTTGAGGCGGACGTGTTCCGTCTCCTCTGTCAATCGCTCGGCATCCAGAATGATCGCACGACGGCGTATCACCCACAGGCGAACGGCATGGTGGAGCGGTTCAACCGCACCTTGGCTAGCAAGCTGCGGTGTGTAACGGACCAACATCAGTGGGACTGGGACGATCACCTCTCATACAAAGTACTGGCGTATAACACCACCGTGCATTCGTCCACAAGGCAAACACCGTTTTTCCTGCGGCACGGACACGAGGCGAGACTATCCACTGACCTGCTCCTGGTAGCGCCCGCCCCGCAACCCGACCCAGGGAAGCACCCACATGAACAGTGGCTCGACGCACTGCGGCAGGCGCGCGCGGAGGCCGCTCACCAACGACACAGGGCAGCGGCACGGCCGCGCACTGACCCGACGGTGTACCCCTGCGGCGCCCAAGTGTGGGTCCACTCACCATGGGTCCGGCCCGGCCAGGTGGGGAAACTCACTGCGCCATGGTCCGGCCCGCACACTGTGGTCCACTAATTGTCCCCGTGGACAGTGCGGGTGCAGGGTCGGGGCTGGCGGAAGGTGCGCATTATTAACATGCACCGCCTCGGGCTAGTGCGACCGGCCCCGCGCGACGGACGGCTGCCGGTTCGGTCGGCGACGGAACGCCCCACGCCGCGGCAGCAACCGAGAGAGAGGTGAGCCCCGCGGCGCACCGCTCCCCGACCAGCCGCCCGGCCAACCCCGCCTGACCTGCCAACCGCGGCCCGTCCCCATGGAGGGATTTCGGCCCACGTTGGACGTGTCACGCGCCGGCCGGGTGAGGCGACGGTCGCCCCACCTCGACAACTTCGTGACAACCCTTCACGACACTGACGGCTGTACGGACAGCCCGAAGGACCCGCATCCTCCGGACAGGGAGTCCGTCGAGAACGAGCGAGCACACATCACACCAGACAAGGAGTCCGCAAATGGACCTGAGACTGTGACGCCTTGGCGGAACGCCGTACTCGATGCCCGACACGAGGGATGAACGGATCGTTTTGGAGATCGCTCGGCGAATCGTACGGGCGATGCGCGCGGGCCTGGCAGAGGTAATGGGAGAGCAATGAGGCGCACTCACAACCGGCTAACGCCACGGACTCGCAATTAATATTCAGAGATTAATGAGTGCTTGTGTACTGGATAGTCTTGACAGCGTGATTGCCTCTTGATGGTATAGTGTGTCTTGGCCCACTGTTTTAAATGAATATGCTTTGCGAATGGTGACTCACATTCGGTAATGTTAAAGCGAATATTAATGATGAATATGCTTTGCGAACGTTGAATTACATTCAGTAATGTTAAAAGCGAATATTGATCTGCAAATGGGAATCTTACATTCGGTATTGTTAATGACAAAATTTGATCTGAGAATGGGTATTTTACATTCGGTATTGTTAATGACAAAAGTTGTCTGCGAATGGGAAATGTTGACATTCGGTATTGTTGACACTGAATATCGAGAATGATATTGTTGATTGACGGCACAGCGCGGTTAACCCGGACTGAAAATGATGCGATATGCATGCACCTTACGAGGGGGCATAAGTATCAAGAGGGGGGGTTGATCGCAATCAGGAGACGAGACCAATCGCTGAAGGGTGGAATGGAATGCCCCGGTAAAAGTCCCTGTACCAGGTTTCACGGGAAGCTGGGAAGGGGAGGGGCACGTGACCGCGTCACACCCCACGGAATGGGGGGTGAGGTAATTGGCCCCCGCCCCTCATTGTTTAAGGGGATTAAGGTTACTAAATATAGCCCAAAGCTATATTTAGTAACATCACTGCGAGTATAAAGGCTGAGAGTCGAAACGACTGAAGAGAGAACGGGTTTGGAGAGTCTCACGGCATGTGCTGGCTACTACGGGGTTGTGCGGAAAAGCAGTGAGCAGAAGGGCAGTTCCACTGCTGGCTTGTGCCAAAACGGCTGAAGGGAGGGTGCCTGTGCAGCGGCGAGCATCACTGCGGATTACAGCGTACGACAACCTGCGTGGATTTACTGTGTGGATTTACCGTGTGGATTAAAAGACCCAGCGACGACGAGAGACCAGTGTGGAACCTACCTTTGTGAGAATGCCTCTGACACGGAGTACAAGGAGAGAGGGAGACAGTAGGGAGAGTTCCCCGGCCCGCGCCGCTCACAGGAGCGAGGGAGCTATGGATAATCCTGGCTCCACGCCACGCGCGGAGGCCGCGCCGTCCACTCCGGAGTGTGACGGCGCGGCGCTGTCGTCTCACGGCGGTGAAGAGGGCCCGAGAAGGCTCCCTCACACATCGAGCAGTGAAATCCAACATCAGTACAAAACCATTAATATATTTAGTAAAAAAAAATCCTTAGAAAATCCAGGTGAAAGACTGGAATAAAAAATGCCTTTCTTTCAAATCTTATTCCAGCCTATCACACCACGAAACCAGAACACGCTTTTCACGAACCGTCAAGGTCTGCTTGATGAGGTCTCTCCAGGTTTTGTCGACGGTGACGAACCTGCGGCCCTCTTCAGGCATCTGGGCCATGATGTCAGGGGAGCTGAAGATGGGCTCCAGATAGAGCCACGTGGCCTGCACCTTCAGCCACTCATCCAGGATCTCCTGCAGCAGCAGCAGCTTCATCTCCCACTCCCTGCACACACCTCCCATTAGTCTCAGCCCCCAGGCTTCAACGCTCTTCTTACACAACCCATCGGCCACTTGAACCGCTGGGAGTGCACAATCTCAGCAGCCCGACTCTGCTTGTGAGGCAATTGGATGTCAAAACCAGTCCAGATATGCTTGATTTGAAGCAATACTATTGATGTAATATGCTCCCACAACGCAATCTGGCTGTTTGAACGGCTAGTATCCAGGTTGACCCGGGTTGCCCGAATCCCCCCGCTATGGTCGGGGTATTGACACAGAATTTTACGGCCGGATGCCCTTCCTGACGCCAACCTCCTTCAGTCGGAGGGTCTGTCGAGAAAACCCAAAAAGGGGGGGGGGGGGGTTTCGGGGGTTTTGTGAAGTGAGGGGGAAGGCGTAGGTGGCCTAGCAACCCTGGGAATCAAGAGGGGTTGTTTGTGAGATCGTTAATGATTAGCCAGTGTCGTGACCAGGAGAAAGAGCAGAGCTGCATGAGCATGCTGGTATCTGTGGTCACATGACTGGGCTAGGGGTTTTTGGATATATAAGGAGTGAGTCGGCTGGGTGAAGGGAGATGCCTGGCTTCGGAAGAGTGGTTGTGGCTGTGCTGGCGAGCGGTCTCGAGAAGTGAGAGCTGATGTTGCCTGTGGATCGGACTGCTCGCCGCAGAAGTGTTTATTCATTACAATAATTTGTTAAAGAAGTCCTGGGTCGGGTCCTCCTTCAGAATGACCCGCAAGTGCCGTAGCAACATGCTGGCCGTGGCATGTCAGGTCTATGAATCGTTATTTATTTGGATTCTCCCCCCAGACCTGTTCACCAAGGGAGACCCTAGCAGGAGTGTTGAACTCGAGACCTGTTCATCACTGGACAGCCTAGCAGGAGTGCTAGACTGTCGGCGACACTAGAACATGCAAACCCTCCACCACGATTAGGTGATGTCCGTGGGGGGCCGTTGGGATGTATTTAAAACGTATATACTTTTACTTGTTTAATTTAAAGGGATTGATTTGGATATGAGGTGTTTTACAGCTTATACCAAATATATATACCATTTATTTAATCCGTGGCAAAAGCAGATATCAAGGAATCAATAGTCAGCTGTCCATGTGTACGACTTACTTCATGTCACTTTCAAATGGTTTGATGAATGGAGAGCCCCTCATGGTCTGTGTCTTGACGATGTGGTCATCTAGGAGCATCTGTATGTCATCGACAGCAGAGAGGATGCTTGTACCAGAATCGCGATAGACGATAAGCGTGAACTGCATCTCGTCCCACTCTCGCACCATCTTCTCCAGTGCCTTCTCCAGCGAGTACTCTTTGCTGGCGGTGTCGCTGATGTCGTTGAACTTGGACAGGAACGACTCCAGGTTCATCTCCAGAAACGTCTCCAGGCAAACCCGCTCCTGCGCCAGCAGCGGGAATCCCACGACCTCTGACAGCGCGTCCCAGTGGCGGCCACGCAGCCCCGGGTTACACAGAACCTGCACCATGGGCAGGTGCGCGCGGAACGCCTCCACACCACCCTTGATCTGCTGGTGGATGAGCAGAGCCGGCGGCGATGCCTGCAGACTGCGCTCAAGTTTGTAGAGTCCACGCCAGTAGTTGCCCACGTCCTGCTCCACCAGGTCGGGGTTGACGTCGGCCAGCGGGCCCTCCCGCCAGGCCTTGTGCTTTGACGTGAACTCCACAGCCGTCTCGTACAGCCTGAGGTACGGTGTCAGCACGTCTTGGATTTTCTTCTTTTGTGGGAACTGAGAAGTTGCCCAGGCAAACGCCTCCTCCTCCGCATTGAAGCTTTCAATCTAGGAGAAATAAATCGGGATCTCGTGACATCGGAGCCTGTGGTGTGTTTACATCTGTTTACAATTCACAGGGGGGACCTCGCTTAGCATTTAAGACTTACACGGGCAGAGTCAAGTCACAGAGATTTCCTGCTCAAATGAGCGATGAGATTGTGTTCATGTTTCTGCCCTAACATCCAATCCCTCCACACTCAAACACGCAGCACCCCACCCAGCTCAGTCACACACATGCTCAGTTCACTCAGCCATACACAGATTCCACTCACTCACAACCCACAACTATCGCAAATGGCATTATCCACCACATCCACCACATAATGCTAATAGGCCTGGGTTGTATGCTAATAGCCATACAACCCAGGCCCCTCCATTCCAACCGCTACACTCGCACGACTACGCAATAACATGACGCGGGCAGCCCTCAGGATCCCCCCAGGGATCTGGGGGCTGCTCCGACACCTATGTATACACCAGCAGTACAACACACGGGGCAGCAGAGGAGGAAAAAGCCTCTGGAAAACGACTTGACTTTCTTCTGCTGCCACCGCAACAGGACCCCAACCTACAACTCCCAAACACATAACTGTAGTCAAGAACTGCACCGCATCAAACAAATCCTGCTCACCGTTCCACAGACCACCCGCCTACACCCTGCACTTCGGCCTCTTCAACACATCCTCAGCACTACACAAAGCAGCCCTCATACAAGACACAACTACAGAGCTCAAACTCGACATACTACTCATCACAGAAACGTGGATTACCACCAACCACCCGACAACCGCTCTCACAAACATAGCCCCACCAGGATACAAAGCCCTCCTCAACCACAGAACATCAGGCGGCAGAGGAGGCGGCAGAGGAGGCGGCCTCGCACTAATCCACAACAACAACTTACACATCAAACCGCTACACCTACCCATCACGCCGCAGACCTGCGAGACAGCATCAGTCACCCTCGTCCTCAGCACAACACGCATCAACCTCGTACTCCTTTACCACTTGCCTGACACAAACCGCTCAACATTTTACGCTGACCTCACAGACATCTTCGACCACCTGCAAGCACTCAACACAAAATGAATTATCGCAGGAGACTTCAACTGCCCAGGACAAACAGAAACAGAAATCGACACTCGTCTCAGCACCAACTACAACCTGCATGCACTCAACACTGGCCGAACCCGCACGCCCACCACTGGACAACCTAAAAACTCCGCCCTCGCCACGCACACCATCCCCTACTCAGATCACCTCCTCATCACCATCAGCGCTCAGCTGGCATCCATACAAACAACTACAGCCACCTTCCACTGGCACAACCCCAGCCACCTCAACCTAGCACAATTCCAAAAAGCACTACTCTCAGCTCCATCTTTCACCAAGACCATCTCAGACCCCTCCGCCCTGGCCCAGCAGCTAAACACTGACATTAGCGCAAGCATCAACAGACTCCTACCAACCAAAATCTTCACCCACCGCACTCGTACACACAAAACACAGTGGCTCACTCCAGCCGCTATCACAGCAAAACGACACCGACACAAACTGGAAAAAACATAAAAAAAATCAAACAGACAAGAAGACAGACTCGCCTACCGCCGCGCCTGCAAAGCAACCAACAAACTCATCATCGAAGCACTTAAAGCACACCTCTCCACACAAATATCAGCCTGCATGAACAATCCACGCACACGATAGCCAACTATCAAAGCACTTCTACAACCACAACCTAGCTACCACCACCATAACCCAGCCCACGACAGAACCTCATCAATAGCTTCAGAAACCACACCATTGAAAAACTCGACATCTCGGCCACAAACATCGCACCATCAACATACGCCAAAACCACCCCACCATACACTACCCCCAGCACCATCTCAATCCTCACCCCAATCACATCCCAGGAAACACTCGCACTCATTGAAGCCACAACGAAGACCTCACCTCTCGACTCCGCTCCTAACATCGCACTAAAGCACACCTTCGCCCAGTTCACCGATATTATCACCAAACTAGCTAACGCAGCCTTCACCACTGGAACTTTCAGATCTCAATTAAAACTTGGCCATATCACCCCAGTACTTAAGCCACCAACACTGAACCCCGACGACCCCACGAACTATTGCCCCATCACCAACCTTTCCACAATCTCCAAAATCATTGAGCGCCTCATCATAACGCGCATACAAAACCACATCACATCCTCGCCCAACTTCAACACACTTCAATCCGCATACCGCACAGCACACTCAACCGAAACCGCATTCATCAAAATGCTAGACGACCTCTTCACCCTGATAGACTCCGGCTCCACGGTAATAATAATAATAATAGCATTTATATAGCGCCTTTCACCCGAGGGT
>JAZEWU010000028.1:157833-168094 GCA_036362915.1 Geotria australis | reverse complement strand
GAGAGAGAAGGCCACGTGTGTCGGCCTCGGTGTGGAGGAAGTGAAACCGGCGGTGTGCCGCGGCGTGACGAGGAGCTGGCGGACCGCGCCACGTCACTCGCTCGCTTTGTCTTTAAGCCGCAAGGGACCGTTAAGCTCTCTCGCGCTTTTTAATAGTTGTCCAGCGGGGAGGGGTAAGCAAGTTATGACGCCTCACGTCACCGGGGGCAATTGAGTCAGGACAATTAGCCGAGGCAGCGCGTCTTTGGAGGGTGGCACGGTGGCGTCGCGATGAGTAGCGCTGCGGCTTCGCGGCAAGAAGGAACCGGGTTCGAATCCCTGCTCGGGTGCCTGCGTGGAGTTTGCATGTTATCCCCCCGTGTCCGCGTGGGTTTTCGCCGGGCGCTCCGGTTTCCTCCCACAGTCCAAAGACATGCTGCTGCATAGGTTAATTGGCCTGTGGACTAAATTTCCCCTCGTGCCCCGTGATGGACCGGCATCCCATCCTGGGTATAGCTTTGCCTTGCGCCCTGTGTCTGCCGGGATAGGTTCCGGCTCACCGCGACCCCGTACAGGATTACGCGTTTTCTGACAACGAGATGAGCGTGTCTTTGGTCTTGTAGGAGGCAACCGGAATATTGGGCGAAAACCTACGCGGACACGGGGAGAACATGCAAACTCCACACAGAAAGGCACCCGAGACGGGAATCGAACCCGGGGGCTTCTCACTGCGAGGCGGCGGCGGCGGCGCTACTCACCGCTACGCCGCCGCGCCGCCCGGTTGCGATGGACCGGCGATCGCCGGGCCCCCCAGCCGCGCGACGCTGCGAACGGCGCGGGGTGCCGCGCGCCGGGGATCGAGCGCTCCGCCCCAACTGCGGCCGCGCGGTTTGTGCTGCGTGTAGCAGGAGTCATTGTTTACGGTTTTAAAGACACAAAGGCTTTGGTGCCGAGCTGAAAAAAAACAAGCTTATTCGCTTCATCCTTAGCCAGATTAATGAGACCGCCGTTCCGTGACGGTTCAGATAATGATGACGATGGTGTAATTATAACAATGGTGTTAATACTGTTACATTTAGCATTGTTGCTATCCATAACTCAGCAGGGTTCCTGCCTGCCGTGTTTGACCGAGTCATGTATACATATTTTATATCTATATGTCATTATATCTATATGTCATTGAGCGAGCGGTTGTATGCATGTCCGCACTGAGTATACCGTGTTCGAATCCTTCGTAAGCAAGACTTTTATCTGCCCAAGGAGTTTTACGTGTTATTTCAGCTTTACTCCCCACTCGTTCATTACTCTTCTGAAACTTCAGAGAGGCGGCAGCATCAGGCGAAAGGAGATAAGGAAGAAATCCAGGCGAAAGCCGTCACGTCGGCAGAAAACGTCATCAACGAGAGACGTTGGATGGACGTGTTTCACGTGTTTTACTTTGCAAGTACTTGCAAATCCTCATCCCTAATGAGTGCAAGCAGATCTGTGTGTGCGCTAATCCCGGATGAGGAGGCAGCCTAGAGACGGCGACAGCCGAGAGACGCGGAGTGCGTGAGTGAGTGTGCAGAGACGCGGTGCACAGACACGGTGCAGAGAGAAACGGTGCAGACACGACGCGAAGCAGGGAGACGCGGTGCAGGGAGACACGCGGTGCAGGGAGACACGGTGCTGGGTGGGCGACTCGCCGCGAGGCCGCTGGGCCGAGGGCCGCGGTGGCCATCAGCGCGCTCGGTGCCTTTCGCGAGGTCGCGGACCCGGTTCTAGTCGTGACCTCGCTCGCTCCGGCGGCCCCAACAACGGCGGCGTCACCCTGAGTTCCGCGCTGCGCGGGTCACAAAGCGGTGGCGCTCGACATGGCCATTTACAAAGACAATGACCACCCATATAGCATTAACAGACTGTAAGGGCAAGTGCTGTTAGCAAGTAGCTTCTAAAGACCAAAAAAAACAAAGACAAAGATCCCCGTGTAGCCTTAACAGACTGTAAGGGCAAGTGCCGTTAGCGAGCACCTATGAAGGTCGAAACGGCACACGAGGGGGTGGGTGACCAGCACCACGCCCGGCCGCCTTTGTCTCCCTAGTTGCAATATTTACACACTGCACTAGGTACTCATTCGAGGCTGAGTCGACCTAATGAAGGCCCAGGACTAGTTCAGAAAATCGTCACTGGTGTTGGCCGTGAGCGGGATTCGAACTCGGGTCGCCAGATTTGTAGCCCAGCGCGCTAACCACTGGGCTACCGCCCCCAGGGCGCGTTGTCTCCGCGCAGCGTCCGCGCCGGGCAGGCGGCGGGCCGAGACGCGTGCGGGGGGCGCGGACTTCGAACCGACAACACCTCTCACCACCGCCGTCAATAGCCACCCGCCCCCGCCACGGTTCCCCACGGCTTAGAGTGAGAGCACGCGGAGGAGCGGCGTGTTGCTATTCTAAGGCGGCGGCGGTGGCGGAGGAGGTGTTCCCGCGCTCTCTCCCACCGCGCTCCCAGCGCCGTCACGTCTCGTTTGTCACGCGGGCGGCGAGGCGGTTCACGGCGGCCGGGTACCTCGCGCCTCTCGCCACCGAGGGACCTCGGTTCGATTCCGAGAACTTTACTCGTAACGTGCACTGGCGTTCATCGCGCCGCTTGTTGTCGTTTCGGCCCCCGCTCGCCGTCGGTACGCAGAACGCGTCTCGCGGCCAAAGTCAACACTTTGATTAACGACGACCGCCTCGGGCATGTTCAGGACAGGATCCAGGAACTCGGAATAACAATCCAGGAATGGACGCGCATTTGGCCCGCGTCGTTACGGGCGCCCAACTCAAAAACACCCGCGTGTTTATTCCGAATCGTCACGCTGGCTGCAAAATCCCCCCCCCACCCCCGCATTAAATTACGTTGCGTATTTTTAGCGCGTCTGTGCGTGCGCCGCGGCTCAAGACACTGCGAGCGCAGATCGTCTCGGGAGCCGGGCAAAGCGGGGAGTGTTTTCCGGGTTATTTTGGGAGCGCCAGGAGCGTGCGGGACAGGGAGCGCGCGCGGCGGCGGCGGCACGGCGGAGGCCTCCGCCCGACCGCGGCAACAGTCTCCGCGGTGCCGACGGGCCGGAGAAGGCCCTTCCTGAGCGGGGAGACTGTGGCGCAGGGGATAGAAACACTCGAAGGGGAGCGAGCGAGGGAGGGAGGAGGAGGAGGAGGTGGCGAGGACGAGGATAGCCGCGGAGAGCTGGGAAGAGGTGACGAAGCGCCGATCGGAGTGATTCTGGCCGCTCGAAGTTTCTGGGATTGTGCGCGTTTGGGGTTTGGTGCTTACAGTCGCCTCGGCTTCAAATGAGTACAGTATGTGGTGCGGTGTGTAAATGTCGCCACTATGGAGACAAAGGTGATGCTGGCCACCCACTCTCCTAACAACACTTGACCCTACAGTCTGTTAAAGCTATAAAGGAATCTTTGTCTTTGCGTTTATGGGTGGTGTGTATTTATGCGTGGTGTATGTTTGGAATTGCGTGTCTTATTGGGGGGTTTGTGAATACGGGTGGCGTGTGATTATGTTTGGGGTTTTATGTTTATGTGCGGTCTGTATTTATGTGCGGTGTGTGTGAGCGATTGTGGGTTTGGGGGTTTTTGTATTTCGTATTGCGTGATTGCGGTCCCTGTTTTGTCGTTCCGAGTTATATTTGTTTGTTTACTCTATATGCGTGTGATCTACGCGCGCTCGTTTTGCGCGCGTATTGTGAGCGGTGAGTTTTACGTGCGTACCGCGTGAGAGGCCGCCACCCGCAATGCTGCGCCATCACATGTTCCGTCTGCCTCATTCATCACGTACAAATCGAATAACATACGGGCAATCTCGGCGTTACAAACGGGTTCCCTTCCTGAAGTCCGTTCGTAAAGGCGATTTGTTTGCAAGTACTGTACTGTACATACACGAAGCAGTAATGCACTCGATGCTTTGGACATTATTTTGTATTGCTGTAAGAACCGTTGAGTTATGTAGCTCTTATTAACAGTTGTCCAGTGGTTAATAGTATCTTATGGGAGCTCGTTCGTAGGCATGAGTGTTCGTTAGTCGGATGTAATAATAATCACAATTTGTATAGCACGCTCATATTTGCTCAATGTTGAAGGTAGTCGTTCGAAGAGAGAACGATTCAGAGACACAGCGAGTAACTGCAGAGAGGTGGGGAGGGGGAAAGTAGCTCCGTGGTTAGCCGGCGCCAACATTTGTTAGACACCGCGTGCTGTAATAATAAACATACATCTATATCATTCTACCGCGTGCTAAATATTATGATCTTATTGGCCGATTACGTAGTGTTTTTTTTAGTTATCGGAGGAAACCGGAGAACCCCGAGGAAACGCATGCAGAACAGGGGCAACATACACAAACTCCACGCAGAAAGACGCCCGAGGCGGGCATCAAACCGCCTCACGCAGGACCTTCTTTCTGTGAGGCGCGGATGCTGCCACCGCATAGACACCCTAACGCCCAAGCACTTCTTGTTTGGCCAGATTAAAAGGAGCTAATTGGGTATGTGGTACCGGCTAGCGTTGACGTGCGTTGACGTGGCAGAGGAGAATCTAGAGCTCAGTGGAATTTGTCATTCTCAGTCCACGCTTAATCCTCTCGAGGTTTGCGGTGAAGCTGGAGCCTATCCCAGCTGACGCAGGGCTACACCCATGGTTGACAACAATCCATCACCAGGCAGCTGCCCCCCAGCAACAGCGGAAATGAAGTGGTGCTCACGGCAGTTGGCAGTGGTCAGGAAATCACGGCACAGTAGCCGGGTACTCTGGTTTTCTCCCACGGTCCAAAGATGCCGCTGCCTAGGTTAATTTCCCCCGGTGTCCCGCGATGGACTGGCGTCCCATCACGGGTACAGCCCTGCCTTGCGCCCTCTCAATGCCAGCATAGGCTGCGGCTTCTCCGCCCGCGACTCTGTACGGGATTAAGCGGGGGGGGGGGGAGCGATGGCGAATGACTACGTTGGCGTGACGGGGCGTATGGGCGAGTGTGTGCGGAGGTGTGGGTGAGTGTCTGCGCGGGTGTGGGCGAGTGTGTGCCGGTGTGGGCGAGTGTGGGCGACCGGTCGCGCGGCCTCCGTGAGTCTCTTCGCCGAGAGCGTGGGAACGCGCCCCGTGACGTCCTGGCGGCGAGCGGCGGCGCGGGGTGATGGTGTGTTTAGCCTGGCACGGACGCCGTGGTGAGCTCACCGCCACTTAGCCGTGAATAGCGACCGTTGTGATCGCGCGAGAGCTGTGGCGCTGCGGTTAGCGCGCGCGGCGCGTCGAGCTCAGCGGCGCGACTTCAGCCGGCGTCGCCGACAAACGTCTGAAGCGTCCCTGGGCCGCCGCGCCTGTCCGCTCGTCCTTGAAGTTCATTTAGCTGGCGTGTTTACCCGCGGCTGCGGTAAAATATATTCCACTCGATGGACTTCAGCCCACAAAGCCAGAAACCCTTGGATGAGCGCCTGCTACCGTGTGTGTATATACCAGCGTGGGGAGCGGTGGCTCAGCGGTTAGCGCTGTGCTGGGCTACAAACCTGGCTATGACCCGAGTTCAAATCCCGCTGACGGCCAACACCGGTGACGATTTTCTGAACCGGTCCTGGGCTTCCCCTAGGTCGACTCAGCTTCAAATGAGTACCTAGTTCGGTGTGTAAACATCGCCACTAGGGAGACAAAGGCGGCCGAGCGTGGTGCAGGTCACCCACCTCCTCGTGTGCTGTATCGACCTTCATAGGTGCTCGCTAATCGCACTTGACCCTGCAGTCTGTTAAGGCTATATGGGGGGTCTTTACCTTTGTCTTGTATATACCAGCACTGGGGAAACAAAGGCGTCGTGCTGGCCACACCTGGCCTTCCCCTTGCAGCGTGTCGGCCTTGACAGGATTTGCTCAATGGGTAAAGCCCTGCCTCGCACCCTGCGTCGACCGGGATAGGCTCCAGGCTCCCCCCGCGCGACCCTGCACAGGAATAAGCGAGGACTCGCGACCACGACGACGACGACGATGTTGATGATGAGCACTTGCCCCGACAGTTTGTTAAGGATCTGAGGGACCTCTGTGTTTGTAATGTGCGGGGAGCGGCGTGGAGTGGTCCATGCACTGCCAACCCCACGGACGGTGGCTGTGAGTTCAGGCGAATATCTGAACCGGTGTTGGGCCACCGCAATGTTGACTTGGCCTGAAATGACTGCGTGGTGCAGTGTGTTAGAAAAACACTGGGCGGCTGTGCTTGGTGCCGGTCACGCCTCTCTCTGATAGGCGGTACGTGCTTAGATGTTTAGATGTTTATTATTACAGTTGAAAATACCCAGTGAGCTTGCAAGCTCTGGAAGCGGGATTCCTGCGATACAACAAACGTACGAATTAAGCAACAGAAGCAATACGATGTTGCTCTGCAGAGCTGATCTTTCGGGATAACCGTGTCGAGCGCTCTCCATCTCTCCCTCGCGACGTTTCGCGTCACGCGCCGAGTCTTCGCGGCCCGGCGCGCCGGTTTCGTGGCCACGAGTCCGTGACGATTGAGATCTGAACCCGCGGGAAGCGCTCCGAGGTGCACTCGGCCGAAGACGCGAACTCGCCGCAGCGCTGCGTGAAACATCGCCGTCACCCCTGCCCCGCGCGTTACGCGGGCAGCGACACACCGAGCTCTGCCGATCCCAATCCTCCTCATCCTCCCCTCATCCCTCCCATCCCACCCCCCCTCACGCCCCGTACACCCACCACGACCCTAATCCAGTGCTTTTCATCCTGACGGGGAGCGGGCGGCGTGTGGTGGGGGCGGGTGGGGGGAGGTGTGTGCGAACGGCGGCGGCGCTGGATGAGCGAGTATTTTTAGTATTTTGAGCCGCGCTGCACGCGTGGAGACGGGAGGTTATTTCTCGTCCGTTTTAATAAGGTGCGTCTGGGAGGATGGTGCTGCGGTGCGGGCGCCGGCACCCGCCGCTCACGAATGCCCGCCTACGCTGTGCCGGGCGGGGCGGTGGCGGCGGTGGCGAGCGGTGGCTTTGTGGTTAGCACGCTGGGCTACAAACCTGGCGACCCGAGTTTGAATCCCGCTCACGGCCAACATCGGGGAAGATTTTCTGAACTGGTCCTGGGCCTCAAATGAGTACCTAGTGCAGTGTGTAAACTTGGGAGACAAAGGCGGCCGGGCGTGGTGCTGGTCACCCACCTCCTCCTGTGCCATTTTGAGCTTCATAGGTGCTTGCTAACAGCACTTGCCCCTACAGTCTGTTAAGGCTATACAGGGGATCTTTGTCTGGTGGTGACAACGGTGGTGGTGGTGGCGGTGTTGGCAGAGAACCACGGTCGTGCCCCCTGTGAGGGGGATTCGAGGCACTCGAAGCTTCTCCCACAGTCACCCCCTCAAACGAGTCATGAGCCTCACGTGGCGCGACCACCACCGCAACCATCACCACCACCATCGCCGCCACCACCACCGCTTCTGCAGACTGTGCCCAGGAATCGCGGGGCCCGCGTGGCAGCGCTGCTGTGAGCGCCGGCTGGCATGAATACCAAGTGCACGAGATGATTATTTATTATTAGTACATCCGCAATCCGCACACTCCCGCGCGCGCTCGTGCGTGCATACGGACGTACCCGCTGACGGCAGCGGCTGCCCGGCATTGCACGCTGCTCACCGCTACAAAGAGCCCCCGTGTAGCCTTAGCAGACTGCAGGGTCAAGTGCTGTTAGCGAGCAGCAGCTACCGAAGGCCGACACGGCAGACGAGGGTGGCGGGAGGCTAGCGCCACGCCCGACCGCCTTTTTCCGTCGCGACGATGTTTATACACCGCGCCGGGTACTCATTTGACGCTCAGTCGACCTAGGGGCGGCCCAGGACGGACCGTCACTGGTGTTAGCCGGCAGCAGATCTCGATGCCGGGTCGCCCACTACCCGCGACGCTCCCGCTCCCCGCGCAGTCACACCGTCGCACGTACAGACACACGCATGCTCTCGCTGATACGCGCGGCTCGCTCGCGTTCACACTCGTCACTGGTACAAGCAGCCTGACACTAACGTGCAGCAGCGAAGGTCCCCCGTGTAGCCTGCACAGGCTGGTGTGCCAAGTGCCGTTAGCGACCATCCACAGTGGGGTGCCGTGTAGCGATGTAGGTTTTAACGGCACGATGTATGAGAATCGATCTCTTTCGGGATAGCCGCGTCGGGCGTTCTTGCTTTCTGCTTCGATAGAAATTCCGCGTTCCTACGGCAGAGCCATTTACTGAGAACCGCGCCGAAGCCGGGCAGCTCGCGCGTCGGTTGAACCCGAGTGACGCGCTGAGCTCATCGCGTCTCCACGCCGCGCGGCACAAACGCCAAGCGCAGACGTTCCCCCGCCACGCCATCCCGTTGCCAGCGTCTCCCCCACGGGCTCGGGCCGCGATACTCCGCCGGCGCCTCGGGCGGGGCCGCGTACAATTTGTAACGCGCGCAGATGATTTGTAACGCACGGCACATTTCGACGACGAGGACAATTCGGAGGCGGGAACGAGCGCAGGCGAGCGGCGAAGGCGGCCGGAACCGGCGCCGGCGATTGCCCGAGCTCTGGAATCCTTCAGGGTCATCGAAAGAGACTCTCTGGTTTGAAATTTCCTGGGTGGCGCAGTGGTGACATCCGTGCCTTACATTATTTGTACAATTGCAAAAAAAGTGCCCATAGTCTAAAGAATGGTCTTGCCCGAGGAGATTCGATTCCCTGCCTTGGGTGTCTTTCTGTGTGGAGTTTGTATGTTCTCCCCATGTTCTGCGTGGGTTTCCTCCGGGTTTCTCCGGTTTCCTCCCACAACATTAAAAAACACTCGTTGATTAGTTGGTCGATAGCATCATAATATATAGGAAGCAGCGTCTAGTGGCAATATGTTGGCGCCAACACACCGCCTGGCTGCCTCCTCTGTCTCTGCGCTTTCCTCGCGCCTCTGAGTCGTTCTCTCGTCGAATTAATACCTTCAACATTGAGTGAAAATGTGCGACGTATAAAATTTAAATTATCATGATTGTTATTCGAGAAACGCCCTCCGTGGCCGTTCTCGCTGGGTAGCCCTCTTCGGAAGGTCGACGGTGCCTCCTTCGTCGCGGAGGAGAGAGGAGGAGGAACGCTCAGTGACACAGCTATCCCGAAAGAGCAGTCCTTCAGAGCGATTCTCCCAGCGACAGAAACCTTAGCGATCCTGGACGGGTCGTGGCGTCGGGCTTGTGCCGGCTGCGACGCGCGCATTGTGTCTGAGCCCACGCCCAACGCCGAGCCCCGCGGCTAATTATACCTCCCTCCCCGCTCGCAGCCGCCGCTAATAATACCGGCAACGATTTGGTTGGGTCGTCCAGGAATTGCGTCGCCGTGCCTGGGCACCCGTTGCTCCTGATGTGAGGGAACGGTAGCTCAGTGGTTAAGCACGCTGGGCTAAAAGCCTGGCTATGACCCGAGTTCACATCGCGCTGACGGCCAACACAAAGTGACGATTTTCTGAATCGGTCCTGGGCCTCCCCTAGATCGACTCGGCCTCATACGAGTACCTGGTGCGGTGTGTAAACATTGCCACTAGGGAGACAAAGGTGGCCGGGCGTGGTGCTGGTCACCCACCTCCTCGTGTGCCGTGCAGACCTTCACAAGTGCTCCTCGCTAACGGCACTTGCCCCTATAGTCTCTTAAGACTCTGCGGGGGGGATCTTTGACATTTTAGTTGTTTTGTTTTCGGACACTGGGCCGGTCGTCGTACGGCAGGGTGCGCCGGGGTCTCCGCGCTATAAACCTCGTGACGTCTCTAGTAATAATAACAATAATAACCCTGGGACGTCGCTGGACAGGTCGGCGTGGGCGCAGGTAGGGCGTTGGCGTAGTGGGCGCGCACGCGTCGTGCGGAGCGGTCGCCCCCGCTCGTAGCGCCGCGTCTGAGGTCGCCTCCCTGGAGCGCGAGCACAAACGTCGACAACTCGCTGAGAGCGGGGCCGGGGTCACGTGAAACCCCTCGCGCCGCCGGAGAGGGGGTCTAGTCCCCGGTGGGGCTCGTCACGGCTCGTAGAGCCAGACGAAGGCTCCCTCAGGGTTCTTAGAGCCAGACTAAGGCTCCCTCAGGGCTCTGAGTTAAACTAAGGTACCCATTTTTTTTGTTTGCACCTTACGACGGTTTCACATTACGATACGTGTCCTGGAACGGATTAATATCGTAAAGCGAGGGACCACTGTATATATAATCCCTGAGCCACGCTGGTTCAGCAATCTGCAGCTTTCTCACTGATCCCGATCGTCCGTGTCCTCCCTCACCCCCCCCCCCACAGATAGGGAGAGAGATGTGGTGTGG